>CAXIVR010000004.1:111364348-111641848 GCA_964035755.1 Teleogryllus oceanicus | reverse complement strand
CTAAACAAAATTCTCAAATGTAGCAACACGTTTCCGTGAGAGTATTGTGATAAAATGGACAATATCAATGAAAATTTAGCAGTAAAAATAATCAGTATAGTGAGCTTTTCACGATTAAATTACGCAAAAATATGTATACCACAACAAAACAAATGAGTTAGCACCATAACGCACATTTTTACATTTCAATAAATTAACGACCAAGTACGTGGTCTTCAGAATTTGGAATGCTGTACGTAATATTTTTGGGCTTCGTAACCCCTGCATCTCTCCAGCGTGACAGTCATTTCAATACTTTCTACAATTTTACGTGGAATACTGAGTCCTCTAATGCAACCGCTTGCCCGGAGAATCAGCGTGTTTGTTTTGGCGTTCAACACCTTTCACTTTCGCTCGTTCGAAGGTAAGCTCTTGAGCTCCCAGTGTCTTCGAGAGACTCATTCCAAGAAGTAAACTTTTTCTAAACGTTCCAAAAGCGCTTTCTTTAAAAATGTCCATAGAAAGTTCATTTATTTAAAATTTTATTTAAGAATTTACCTTATGGTTAAGAAAAATATTTTGGAAGAATTAATCATAGAGAAGGGTTGGAGTCCACGTCAAAAATGGAAGATATATAGAACACCTGTAAAAAAACTTTCCTGATTAGATTTTAATATAAAGTGAATCTACTGAATTGTAGTTGATTGAATTATTTTGTTGGAAGTAGGCTTCTGTAATAGTGCATTGAATTCTTGCAAACGTAACTCCCGAGGAGGTATTGACCACGGGAATCGTGAGTTTTTGGCCATACCTTTGTCTCTCGTTTAAAAAATATTAATTATTTCGTTCGCATCGCATTGATTCATCTTCTTGGGATGAACAAAATGGATTCACAGCAGGTTTTTGCGGGTTTCTCCCCTTTCACTTGCCTCTCATTCCACTATGTTCTCCTTCATACTCCAATAACGTATACCACTATTATTCTTTACATCCCAAGTCAAATGCTTCACAGGGCAGAGCTGATGATGGCCGAGTTGAAATTTCGAGTATTGCCTAACTGCACCCCGCGGTCAGTTTTCCCTCGCCCTCTCGTCCCATACCGTTTCGTTCAACCGGTGTTTTGGAACGAGTAAAATTTTTTGTTAAGTTTGTATTCAAAAGTAGCGGATACAGATGTTCTCGCAGCAGTCCGGAGGAAACCTCGAACAAAAGTGAACGTGGCAGAATCTTCGATATTATACAAGTTAAGTCAGTAAGGAAAGAAGATGCTCATAAAAGGTGATTTCAGGTTTTGTTTCCACAAACTTTTAAACGGTGGTTTTCAACGTTGGCAATGCTCTAAAAGGACATACAAATGTTTCGTGAAAACAGAAGTGGATGAATTATAATCGATCAATGTGATACTGAGCAGACCACGCTAAACGTAGATATCAATCCTCATATGGAGGAAAATAGAACTGTATGGAATCGAGCTATGTCTTTTTGAGGAGGTAGGTAAACGGCTTAGGAAAAAATGACCAGGGAACGCAGTTGGTACTCATATACGCCCGATATTTCTAACATGGGTACTATGACTATTGCACCTCTTCTCGGAAATTCATGCCATACCAAAAATAAATAAATTACTACAAAATTGTAAAATGTATGTTCGAGGAGGAGTTAACAGATTTTCTTATACTTTTCTTATTAAGCTCTGTGAAGTGTGAAAAAATCTAATCTGAAGTGTTCTACTTTCTTATTGCCTCTGATTAGCGAGGCTTTAGAGCATAGTCCAATTTTTAATGCATCAATGTGATTTGGGAATGCCGAAGTTTGACAAAAGAATTATAGAACCTTCTGTCTGAAAATATGAGCATAATTTTCTCTTATTGTTGAAGAGAAAACCAAAAAAATGAGTAAATGAAGTGGCGTTCTTATGATAATTAACTGTTGAATATAATTGAAAACTGACTGGTCAAGGCTGTTCATTTATCTTCCCTATCCCTTGAAATCTAAATATTCCAATCAGAAACTCTTCCGACGTCACAAATTAAATGCATTTAATTTCGACCGTGCACCCTTATTCGTTACGAATCATGAATACAGTTAGTACATAAAGATGCTTCTTACATGAACACCTCAAACAAGAAGAAGCTCAGTTACTTTAAGCGTTACTTAAGCTTATTTGTTCTTATCTGTTATTGAGTCAGGTAACAACTTTTAATTTTTCAGTGAAACAATCCATTTTAACGTGTTATTTATGCCTTTATGTTGAACTAGAGGCAACCCGTCAAAAATGACGGAACGAAATTAAACTCTCGAATTAAAACGTAATGATGAATAAAGAGTACAATTCTTTAATTTCTTAAAAACAAAATGCAGTGCGAGCTGTTTCACTTTCATTCCTATCCCACATTGATGAACTAAATAAGAAAACCATCAATCGAAATTAATTTAGGGAAGCCTATTTGCGTTGCTGTTTTTTGAAAATTCCTCAAATAGCAAACTCATCCAATTACCTAATTGTACGCCGCGAAAACTACACAATTGTACAGCCAGATGTAATTCCAATAGTACAAAATCAACCCTTGGATCAATCGACTCAACATCACAAATTAAACCAGCACATCGCCATCCGATCTACTTTTAATTCTTTATTGCGTTTGGGGAAGTTCTATTAGAAAAATCTTTTTCGAATCGTATCCTTAAATCATAAGTAAAAATGTGCAAAACAGCACGTTTCTATCTTGCTCGAATTACTCGAACATTAATACAATCGCGGGAATTAAGGCAATCATGCATTTACGACCACAATAATGCGAGCTATTCAGAAAACTTATTGCGAGTACAAAAGTTTGGATGGCCGCAAATTTTCGAGCGATTTTACATGAGCAAATGAGACAGCATTATTGTCAGTTATTATGCATTAAATGTTAACTTGAATTTACTAGCACATTAGAACGAGCGCAATCAAATCCATTACTGGAATGGAGATTGATAAATGCGCTGCAGTAAACTGCTTCTACGATTAAAACACCACAGAACATAAGTAAAAAGTTAACACTAATAAATGCATTTAAATATTTTTTAAACTTTCTCTTATAGTTGGCAATGTCGAATCCCGACTTCATACCGCGCCCATGATTTGCTGCGTCTCTTCTCGCCCTCTCCAAAAATGCACAACCTGATAAAACACACACACACACACACACATACACACAAGACGTATGTATATTAGTTTCCTCGTGCGAAAATAAAATGAACATGTGCAACAACATTTACTTAAATGACTTTTCAATATCCTTAATTTCATAGCTTCCTCGTTTGCCTTCTCGTAACACCGGTCGAAATGCAATCGGGCTACCCTTCTGGGAAAGCCAGAAGTTACAGGGGATTAACCTAGAAGCGAGTGAGAGGGATAGCTGACCGAGGAATACAATAGGGCAATTCCCAGTATGTAGAGAAATGGAGTTTAAAAAATCGATACCGGTATTTTTGACCGAAATGCCTGTGTCGTGAGTCCCTGATTCCGAGTAAGTAGTTTTCTCAAACAGATATTGTTCTAGATGCAATGGATTCTGCAATCATATTATTTTACCAGTAATTTTAGCGTTTTGTTTGTTGCTGTTTTTTTGTTTGTTTTTTTATTTTCACGTTTTATATCTTTCTCATTGAGATTGCTTTTAAGTCTAGTTTGCGGGACTTGACGTGTGCGTGTGTGTGTGTGTTGGCAGGGTGAGGTGGTGTACGTGCTGAAGCGGCTGTCTCTGACCCCGGAGGAGATCTGCAGCTTCGTGATCGGCGACGCGTGCGGGGACGTGTACAACCCGTACCACGAGTGGAAGGTGGCCTTCCCGCCGTTGCCCAAGCCGCCCGTCACGCCGCCCGCCGCCCCCATGGTGAGTGCGCCCTCCCCACTCGCAAGGGACACACGCAGCAGTTACTTCAAGGGCTCGGGGGCAAAAGATGGGAATCAATATTTCTTCTTGATTGTCAATATATGTTTGCAAATAAAAGTATCCAAAGTTTTTTATGACAATCACTAAGCACCTGACGATGTAACAAAACTACTTACGAAACGTTGTGCAATTGCTGAAATAAATTATTGTCTTAAAAACTTTGGATACTTTTATTTGTAAACGATGGAAACCCTCAAATTTATAGTTTGTGTGATATTAAAATGTTCGTACGTTCCATCTGCTGTACAGGCGCTGTGATTCTAAAATTCTTCCAATTATGGCGCATAGTTGTCTCTCGGCAAATTATGGCGCAATATAGTCATATTTATGCATCCCATTTGAACCTCAGCAAAAATGTTCTCTGGCTTATATATCGCAAACGTTTCCACGTGGGTTATCATGGGTTACCCCCGTAACCTTCATTTTATTATCCCTACCAAGGAGATCGGCTCAGACCCACCAATTCTTTATATGTTTCAATTTTTTGGGGTAGCTGGAAGTCATTTATGTTGTTTCTGTTGTGCTTTTTGTTTAAATTAAAATGCAAATTATCATAAGTGTTTGTTAAAATTTGTGTTATTATAACGTCTTTCGCCTGTACCGAGCACTGTCCTCTACTGGGCAGGTAGCGACGCGTCTTTGTCTAGGCAAAACACACCCTCGATACTACAAAGGCAAGAAATGGGTAGAGAACACAGAACAACAGGAGAGGTCGCACAGAAGGAAAGTAGAGTTCTCAGGTCAAGTCGCTAAGCTGAGAAAACATGTGGTAACATGTAGCAGACAAAGTATTATAATTTCTGTGGGCATCGTCGGGGTAAGGTTAAAGAAGAATCCTGCAAAAATGAAAAAAAAAAAACATTTTCCCGACCGTGGAACCCTTTACCTTCACATAGGCAAAATTTTCTATCAGGGCTCAGTAAGAACTACCGGTTGCTTTCCTAACCGCTAATCACAACCGGTTCGATATGTTGGCATATTTTCAACTTCTCGATCCGTGATGTGCAGAGATAATTTATTTAGGGTGTTTTTAAATAATAATATGATATTAAAATAAGTTTTTTCTGAGATCCTATAAAAATGAGCGTTTCTATGTACCGCTAAGCCTGCGTGAAGTTTGTCTTTTATTAAAGCAGCTGAAAAATAAGAGTTTGCAAAAAAATCCTTTTTGCATCCTGACATCACACTGCAAAATAGTTATTTATGATA
Organism: Teleogryllus oceanicus; assembly: GCA_964035755.1. Lineage (NCBI taxonomy): Eukaryota > Metazoa > Arthropoda > Insecta > Orthoptera > Gryllidae > Teleogryllus > Teleogryllus oceanicus. Next base: position 111,636,722 of record CAXIVR010000004.1, on the reverse strand, counting down.
CGAGTGGTAAAAGGGACATTTTAGTTTGAGTAGCAAAGGCTGTAGTGACTCGGCCTTGCGACCTCATGTCGCAATCACCTTTATCACAAGTGTTTTACACTATTTCTTAGACAGCCTTAATGACCTTAGACAGCCTTAATGAGAAGAAAGACTGTGGCACAGTCGCTCGACTTTGCCGACAGCAGCGAGACTGACGATGACGGCAAAGCCGTCGAAAGCCGGCTATCTTAATAAAGCTGATATGTTGACGAAGATGACCTCTTTTATTTCTTCTTATAAGAACGTCAACAACATCCAATCAGAATTCCCACACAGCCTTAATTACTTTCTTTTTATTTTAATTAAAGTTTATAAATCACTTAATGATACAGTCAGGTCAGCTGTAACTGACGTGGTCAGACGAAAATATTTTGTTTTCTTTGTTGAATTGGCAGACTCATCTGGACACTTCAGCATAGTCTCACATTTAGTAGTAGTGCTAAAAATTGAACTTTTTCCACGCTATACTTGTCCATTGTAGAATTCACACCCGTTAATAAGTTGTAGGATATGGATCACGGGATCAGTCAATTAATGAAACATTAGTTTGCCAACGTTTCGGAATATTTAATTCCTTCATCAGGGCTTACTAATACACAAACTGGTCAAACTTCATGTTCGCCTACAACCCAACTCCAATATAGAGTTGCTGAAGCACAACAAGTCCATTGCAAGTCCGATCAGGGCCACGGACCGACAGTAAGTGGTACTGTAAGTGATACCACTTACTTTCGGTCCGTGGCCCCGTAAGTATAGTGCGTGTTTTTTATCGCTGGAGGTAGCGGTGATATTTTCCCACTGGCGGGCGAGATCCGCCACCGACCTACGTCACCTTGCGGAGATTTTCTTAACCAGGTATCTCCCACCAGTTGGACACAGCCCCGTCCGAGACGAGCTCTAAGCTCCCGACATGTGTGATAGTATGGTGCATGCGAGTATTATTGTATGTAAGTAAAAGGTGATGATAAATCAGGAGAAGAAAAAAGATCAAGTACACTCCGTAGAGATATTTGAAGGGAAGGTTGTTTTATATTATTTTCAGTCTTTAAAAAAAGTGTGTACTATTAGTTAATATTTAGTCTGATAGTTGACAAGAAGAAATTTATTACAATAAAACAAGATTCATTACTGAATTGAAATGATTGAAGGCGTTGTCATTGTCAACAATATACCACTATTGTGGACAATGACAACGCCTTCAATCATTTCAATTATATAAATGTCAACTACAACTCACCACTGAATCAATATACAAAGATTCATTACTTCAGGCATTACATTGAAATGTAGATTTGATGTTCTAGAGGTTGGCATTGCCTCAAAACCTCAAGGGGCCGATGTTGTAACTCTTACCCCCACTCTGCCCGCATTTCTCCAAGCCCATCGGTCAAGAAAAGTTGCGATGATATTACCGCAGTTCCACAGTGATAATACCTACTCAAATTTCAACCACAACGCTCCCAGACATTCATTCGGAGATAAATAATTCAATGGAACGTAAAACTGGCTTCAAATAGCAAAAAACCAATTAATTGGTGATGCAATGTCGAGTGAAGATATGTAAAGAGTCCACATAATTACCGTTGGCTCAGGCGTTTCCAAAGACGCTATTTCGTGTCATTTCCCGCAACAGGGTAATGGAACACTGAGATTGGTATTACGCCCCCATACTAATACTTTTTGCGAGTTCGAACGAGGTTTAGGTTATTAAATATTTTACCCCAATTCAGCAAAGCCTTATGTTACATTACACTGCTTTTCATTATACTTCCAGACTTGACTAGTTACACAAATCGAATAATTTAATGACTAAAGATAATTTCATAATAACGTAATTTACTATCTTATAAATGTTGTAAAATCATATTATATTTTATACTGTACATTATTAGAAATCAATACTGTATAACAACAATTATTGAATTCTTGTGTGTCAGTGATCTCATCTCGTTAAAGGTTTTCATTCTTTCTTTCCGTGTTATGGTCGTTTTGGAAATTTGAAAGTTCGAAGAACGAAAATTCTATTCAATGGTGGTTCCTTTGGAAAACCAACAAGTGCATGACTATCTCTAAACCAATTATTCCTGTTGAACACGTAAACCATCAGAACTGTGAAAGCAAAAAGCGAATGGATAACGCCCCAATAAGTTACTCCAACAGCACGTTCAAATGCCGCACTTTTAAACGTTTGTCCAAACACGCGCGAAAGAACCCGCGTAGGCAAATGGCCGTGTTTGTTTCGGGGCCGCGGAGGTGAAGACGACTTGGGCCAACAGAAGCGCCAGCCAGTGTGTGTGGGTGCGTGCATGCTCTTTGTGTGTGGCGACAAAAGAAGCCTGCGGGCAGATCACGTGCTCGCCTCCAGCGACAATGACCTCCGGCGGCGGCGAGCGGCGTCTGCAAGGTGAGCTGGAGGCGCCTTATCAGTGCTCACGCTGCCGACCCGCCGCGTCGCGACGCCCCGGGACGCCAGGGACGCGGTGCAGGGAACGCCCGGCCCGGCCGTGGGAAAAGTATGCAAGGGAGCCAGGGGCAATTTGACGCAACGGCAACGAAGCGTACCATACGTAAACAAAATTTTCAAAATTGTAACCAATTCTTCATTTCTTCAGGATAACGATTACCAAACTTACAGTTGGTATTATCCGCGCACATTTTGTTGAGCCCTTGCTTCGCTACTTGCGAGAGGAGTGGGGAGTTTCCTTATTTTAACAAAAATACTTTTATATCGAATTTGTAATTTTTTCGGTGCAAAATAGTTTCTATTACACATTAAAACATTTCTGATTATCAGATTTTGTCTACAACGCTCGTTGCAATCATTTATTGTTATTTCAAATAATGTTGGTAGAGGAGTGGAGGGTAGGTATTCTGGATCTCAAAAAAACGTGCGCGTATAATAACTGTACCAATTTACAGTAGGTACAGTTTGTTTGTATGGTCCATAATTTGCTCGAAAACATTAATTTTAAGTGTAGAATTAAAATTGGAACTAACGCAAAATATATTACAAGATTACTGAATAATTCCAGTTAAAATTTAAATTTGTACACCTAGACGAAATGGCTTTGAATTTGAAATTCACCAGCACTCGGGAACCAACACACTCGGGAACTAGCCGCTAGGAAGGTTCCCGAAAGAGTAAATGTGCTGGTGAATTTCAAATTCAAAGCCATTTCGTCTAGGTGTACAAATTTACATTTTAAGTGGAATTATTCAGTAATCTTGTAATAAATTTTGCGTTAGTTCCAATTTTCCACTTAAAATTACTGTTTTTCCAGCAAATTATGGACTGAACAAACAAGAATGTTACCAACTGTATTTGGTCTCTGAACCCTTTGGAAACCCATGGAACACTAAACTGGTCCGTAAGTTTTATTACTCTTTGCAATCCACAACATCCATTTTCAGTGTTTCTTATTGGTTATTATGTCATTCTTTTGCATAACGTAATACGTTAAGAATTTAAGATAATGAAGTGGTAAGTATTGAAGAGAGTAAAAGGTGAACGTTTGCGAAATTTTAAAAAAATTATTGCAATTGTTTATAATATTTTTAAATCTGTAAAAATATGACAGCGTAGTTTTCTTAGGGCACTACAAGAGAAATAGGACACTTTTAAAATAACGTCTTTTAAAAAATTTCTTCTGATAGAAATCAATTCGCCGTTAGACAACCAACATACGAGAAAGAGACAGAAAAAAACTCCATATAACATCGTACAATCATCTAAGGTTGAGACGCTCTATAGACTTCATCCTTTTTCTTGTCTAATAAATTGTGCTAAATAAATGCTTAGACATCAGGTTATATAAAAAAATCAAACCAAAGCAAAAACCCAGCAATAAATTTTTTATGAATAAATAATTGAAATTAATAAGAACTAGCTCAGAGAATATCTATTCAGTATTTTATAAATTTATATTCATCCTAACAAGCACCAGTAATATGGATGTTTTGCCTAGAGCAACGAAATCTGACGAGCTTTTCAGATTATCAAAGGGCACCAACGGATTTTATGCGAAATTCAAGAAAAAAAAGTATCCTAAGTAGCTACTATCACGAGGTCATAACAGGCATGACCTAATGGTAGCTGCGTGGTATTTACTGCAAAATATTAAATTAATGAGGTGAAGGAGAGAAAAGGAATAGAGCAGAAATGCGTTGATAGAGATAAAAATGCCATTTATTTTGTCAGCGTCTCGCTCACATGATGAAATACAATGTGGCTTACTAGAGGTCAAGGCTACTGAAAAAAAAAAGAGTTCCTCAAACTTGAGTCCGGTTAGTTCTAACTTGCCTTAGTGTTCTTGGAAGACCATTTCTTTGCGATGTGGTAAAAAACTATAGGGATGTGGTATATTTGCAGGTATTAACGTGGGTTGATTTCTGGCGGAAACGCCGTTCTGGTACCTCGAGAATAATTATTAAAGTATATAGTAAATTAAATAAACCCTCATTAATAACAAATGCCAGGGGACCGAAATTATCGGAGTTCGTATTATAAAAATTCGTATTATCCCAGTATTATAATTGGCCTTATTACCGTAATCCCTTGCCGAGCCCAACGTTTTGTTCGTGTTCTGTCGAAATGTGTGTTAAGTCAGTTCGTGGTAACGAGGGTGTACTGTATATCACTATTTCTATTACATAAATAATTAATTTGAGGCGTACTCCGAGACCTAAAATTTTACAAATCAGGCACTGGATATTGAAGTACTTCAAGAACACATCATATAGATTTGGACTCTTATTTTATAAAAGTATTGTGAAAAACTATAAATAGACTGTTACTTAGGGAACATAGGAAGTAGACTGTAGCACATATTTGCATTCACATTTCGAACAAATGAATGTCTACGTATATATTTTTTATCTGACCTCGCCCTGTGAGGTATGGTGACTTAAACGTTCCTGGGGGTGCTGGAGTTAAGTAATTGGGGTGATGTTTTACGCTCCAAGAAGGTCGGTGGGTAAAACATTGTCCAGAAACCATGCGACTCTATAGAAGACATCGTAAATAAGGAATATATGATGAATTACTGGGGGAATCCTGCGGGAACTATTGCATCAAATTTAGGGACTTCACTAACGAAAACTTCATGAAGACGCGCGAAGGAAAAGTGAGGAACTCATAATTGTAAATGTAGAAAATGCTAGTTATCAATGTTTCCGTTCAAAGGCACAATAAAAAATATCTTGCTCCGAGATTTGAGTTATCCATTCCCAAGTGCTGTGTAATTGGACAAAAGTATTAACGTATAAGCCGAAAAAGGATTCCAATTTTTTCTATTTCAATAAAAAAATCGAAATCAGTTGCAAAATCTCGTAAAACATTCATAATGCAGATTTTTTATCTGCATTATCTGATTCTGGACACGAAATAACAGATTGAATCAAAGAGTAAATGCTGGTATTTATGAAACCATATTATGCAGTATAATCGAAAAAAACTGCAGCAAGGAGCTGCGCTAATAAATATACCGAACATACAGTTCTTTTACACGCAAACAAAATTTCAGTTATGACTGAGTATGTTGCTATGATGATGCTACGGAAAGAGAGAGATGATGGGGGAGAGAGAGATGATGGGGAGTGAGAGATGATGGGAGAGAGAGAGATGATGGGGGAGAGAGAGATGACGGAGGAGAGAGAGGACGGAGGGAGAGAGATGACGGAGGGAGAGAGATGACGGAGGGAGGGGAGAGATGATGGAGGGAGGGAGACAGGAGAGAGAGGGAGAGAGAGGGAGAGATGTGAATAGCACTAGCACTTGGCGTCCATACAGCCCAGTTGGCTACCCTGTGTCACTTCAATCACTCACAGTTCTTCAAAGCCTTTCTCTCTCCCTCCGTCATCTCTCTCTCTCCCTCACCTCTGTTCGTCATCTCTCTCTCTCTCTCTCTCCAATGACTCATGTCTCTTTCATTTGCTTATTTCCATTTTCTTTGTCCTTTCAAATTTTTCTTTGACAGATTTTCTTGTTTCCAATTTTAAATAGATGAAACAGATTGACCTGCTTGCTTCCATACACACATACACACACACACACATCACATTCTTCTCTCTTCCTCCACCCCTCCCGCCAGCGGCCGCCGCGCTGCGCACATGCCGGCGCGCCGCCGGGCCCCGGTCCCCGCGCCCCGCCGCGCCGCCCCCCGTGCCGGGGAGGCGATAGCGCATTCGGTTCGCGGAAGTGGGCGACCGTTGCGAAGCCCCGCTCCCCGCTCGGATGCTGCGCGGCGGCTGGCAACCGTCGTCGTCGCCGCGCGGCTGCGCGCGACCTCGAGCCTCCGGCCGTTGGCTCTGCAGCCACTGCCTCCTGCACCAGCCCTGCGCGCTAGTCACCGTCGCCCAGCGGGCTCTCGGCGTTGCTCTCTTCTTGTTCAGCTTTGCCCACCCTCGCGTTCGCTTCTATTTGCTTACTTATCATAATCGTGATTATCATACTTATTTTTACAATTATTATTATTATTATTATTATTATTATTATTATTATTATTATTAATTATTTTTACCCTTGCTAATAGGCCATCTTGGACCATGCAGAACATGCACTTGCACGGGCTCACTATCAATTCATCACGTTGCAAGTATTTTATGTAACTAATCAGGGGGATCAACATTAGGCTAAATCCGATTTTTATACCCCAGGGTTGTTAGACCTAGGGGGGATGGAAGATGGAATGTTGATGATGATGATGATGATGATAATGATAATGAAGGATGAATGGAGGGAACCCACAAACAGACATACACAAACATACCCATGCCCGAGGCGGGATTCGAATCCGCGATCCTTCCGTGCGAGATCGCCACGGCTTTAGCGATCTCGGCTATCCGGACTGGCTCTTATTATTATTATTATTATTATTATTATTATTATTATTATTATTATTATTATTGTTGTTGTTGTTGTTGTTGTTGTTGTTGTTGTTGTTGTTGTTGTTTCCTTTTCGTGATTGATTACATCACATGAATCACAGTCTGGGCGCTTCAACTGCTAAGGTTTCCTCGCTTGTTTCGTCGCCCAAGTAATACCTTCTTTCTCCCATGATTGGTTAAAGGAATGTAACGAAATTTGCCTGGTCAGACGGAAGAGTAGGCCTCACGGCCCGAGTCTCGCCACGTAAAATAAGGCAAATTCAATTCAATTCAAAAGGTCATGAGTACAGTGTAATGCATGAGGTGGCGGTGATATTCTCGCTGAATGGCGAGATTCGGCGCCGAACTACCATCGGCTTACGGGATTTACTTTCCACTCTACCTGATATCTCCCACTAGCGGGGCACCGCCCCAGCCGGGACAACCTTTATACTCCCGACCGGTCTTTCATGTATGGTAGTGTAGTGTGTATGTGTGTGTGTCTTAGGAGTGAGGATACTGCACGGAAGGGAAAAGAAAGATCGTCCGCAGCCCGTTTTGATAGGGCTCTGCTCCGGCATTCGCCTAGTATTGATCGGAGAAACCACGGAAAACTACCGATTAGAGAGCCGGCTGCTTGAATTATTCTCCAGGCAGCGACTGAATTCGACCCAGCTATCTAACTAGTGGTGTTTCGTTTTTTGTGGGCAGTACATCAGGCTTACAGTAATCTCGTTTCAAAGTATCCTGGCCCTACTTTGCGATATCTGAATTGCCTTCGTATTGCCTGTGCCCCAATTGCTAAGAGCACCGTCTCTCCCTCTTGCATCTTTCCTTCCGTATCACAACTTTTATTTCGCAGCAAATGTCACAGCCTGTCTGGTTCTTCGATACCGACTTACCCCCACCACCTCTCCTCCGACTCTAGTTATTCCACATACTTAACCATTAAATGGACATCATTTCTTCTTCTAGTATACAATTCCCTTACACCCACAATATTCCCTCTGATACCGTATCACCAGTCTCACCCGCTTCTATGGTGCTCATAGGCAGATCTCTTGTTGTGTGTGGAATAGTCTAGGGGTTTTCAAACTGTGCGTCACGGCTTACAGGGGCGTCGCGGTCATATGCTAGGGGCGTTGCGGTGATTTCTTAAAAGTGATGTAGATGTGAAATACTTTAATCCTTGTGTCATTTTTGTATTGTATACTATCATATTTTATGTTACTTGTAACGTATAAGATTTGTTTTCCTAATTAATTGTGGATTAATCCAACCTGGCAAGTCCTTTACCAATTAGTTACTCATTTGTGTTGAATATTTAGTAGGCCTATATTAACCCGTACGTATATCTGAAATTTATTGTTACCAGAGAAGCTGCGGAAAGTTCAAAGGGCCGGGAAAAAAGTTTGAAAAACCCTGGTATAGCAATCTGTCCTTTGTCACTGCCCTCCTTCCATCTCCCGCCGCTGCTGTTGCCATCCCTAGCCACGCTTCTTAATCTCTAAGCCCCTCCTCATCCATATTCATGTTTCAATCACATTTTTCAACCTATCCCATCCCAGTCCCTTCTGCGATCCTATCCCAATACCATTTTTACTCTTCTCCACCTCCATCGTTGTTCCGGTTCTCATCTTCGTTTTCCTCCCCATTCCTGAACTCCCCGCTATCCCAGGCTCCCGTCCCCTCACTCTATCCCCGTTCCCGTCTCCATCTTCATCCTCGTCTTCAATTCAATTCAATGATGCTTTATTTTACTGTCCGATTTAAATTTAGTAACTTGTAACAAATCATCACCTATCCGCTATTATTTAGTAGGGGGCTTTGTTACGACTTTATTGTCGGTATCGAAGTTGGTGATTGGATAACCGCGTCCAGCTGACCTGTCACACGTCACTCTATTTAAATCGGACAATAAGTGGAAATCGGACAATACATGGAAGAGCGCAGACCATTGGGCTTTTTCTTCTGCGTGTCACGTCACGCCCACGTCCTCGTCTCCATCGCGTTCCCAGCCCTCACCTTTCTCATCGTCATCGTCTCTCATTCTCTCGCCTCCACCCGCGCCACCTCCGCCACAAAATTTAAACCAACGGCAACGGCGCGGCGCGGCGGCCCCGTCTGTCTCCAAGCGGCAGCGACGGCGGCGGCGGCGGCGGCTGTGGCGGTGGCGGAGGCAACGGCGGCGCCGCCGCCGCCGCCGCCGCCGCCGCCGCCGCCGCCGCCGCCGCCGCCGCCGCCGCCGCCGCCGCCGCCGCCGCCGCCGCCGCCGCCGCCGCCGCCGCCGCCGCCGCCGCCGCCGCCGCCGCCGCCGCCGGCGCCGCCGCCGCCGCCGCCGCAGCTTCCGCCGCAGGGTGGCAGGGAGGCGCGATAGCCGGGGGCTGCGATAAGCGCACAAGCGAACCATTTATTCAGCAGAGGGCAGAGCGGCGTTGCGCAACTGACAGGCGACGGCTCCGCTCGGTGCGGCCGAAGGCATTTCGAGTTGTACGTCGGTTGGCGCAAAATATAGAAGCGAAAGGCACTGAAATGGAAACGAAGGCGTTAACAATACGCGCCAGCGGTCTTTATCACCAATTCTCGAATGTACGGTGAAAACGTGAAGAATGTAGTTGAACTTCGTTTATTTGAATAAACGTTATCAACGAGTAACATGAGTAGGTCAGACGAAAAAAAGTATAGTTAAATCCGAAGAATTTTTTGTCGCTTAAGCCTATCTATCATTCGAAATATCAAAGGCGTAGCTTTTGTCACTGTAAGGTTAAAGAAAGAATCACTAGCCTCAACAGAGGCTAGTAAGTGGAAGCTCCACCTGAATTCGTCCGATTTCTTTCCCTTTGTGATATAGCAACGGTAGCACCAAAAGAATCGCAGCAAAATAACTTATTTTTGTAACAATTCAACTGGTGAAAAATTTAATTAAATGTTTCACTTCTCATGTTTCATTTTTAAATTTATTTAAAAATTAATTCATTTAAAAATTAAACGGTACCTAATAAAGGAAAGTCGTTTAGAAAAAATTAAACGGTATCTAATCGAATCCTGACGGTGGCGGATTTTTGACACTAGCTGGATAGCTATAGTTACAATTTTCTAGAGTCACTCATTACGAACGATGGATCAAGTAAGAAAGAAATAGAAGGATAATTCTAGGCTAAATAGCAATGGGGAAGCTAAAGAGGGTAATGAAAAGCTCAGGAACATCCATGAATATAAAAATCAGAACGATACAGACAACGGTATTCCCTGTGGTGCTCTGTGGTTGCGAAAGTTGAACACTGAATAGAAGTCACAAAAAAGACTAGATACCTTTGAGCTTTGGGCATAGAGGAGAATGTTAAGGGTGTCCTGAACAGAAAAGGGAATTAATTTATGGAGAATAAATCAGGTAAAAACCCAGACACTGCTTAGAGGCAATAGCCACAAAATTTAAAATGAAGTACTTCGGACGTATTATGAGAAGGAATGACTCACTGGAAAACGACTTTATGTTGACACAGACATGTGTAAAAAAGAAGAGGAGAACAGAATTCACGATGGATCAAAGAAATAATAGCAACGCTGGGAACGCAACACTCAAAACAGAAAGGTGTGGAATGATGCAGTCAACCAAGCGATAGGGAACAGAAAGAGACACACGAATAAGAGATGGCAAGATCGTGACCTTCTTGCTATGAAAATCCTGAGGATTCCGGGGATCGTGCGCGACCTGAAGAGATAGTCAGGCAGGTCGCTAGTATCTCATTAAATCACTGTCTTTCAAAACAACCGCTGTCTGGAGTAGTCTAGTGGCTGGTTTAAGAGGTAGTTTTCCGTGGTTTCTCCAATCAGTACCAGGCGAATGCTGGAGCAGAACCCTTAACAAACGGACCAAGGACCACGCGCGACAATTCCATCGTGTTCCTTCCCTATCCTCACCCCTTACTTACGCACTCACACTCATTCACTACCCTTACAGACACGCCGGGAGGCCAGACGGGAGTTGAGAGCTTGTCCCGGCTAGTTCGTATCCCCACTGTGGGAATTACGGGAAAAACATTGAAGAGGAAATTCCCCGCATGCCGACCTTTCGATGGGCGCCAAATCTCACCTGATGGAGGAGGAAAACCGCCATCTCCTGGAATTCTGCAACGTTTCGAAACTTATCTGGCATCATTTTCAAAGCTAGAGATATTTTTCTTAATGCTCACTACTACGTACTATGTAATTAGAGATCTTCAAATGATTTCATGTATAATTTTTTCAAGATGCGAACAATTTTCGCTTAATTTTGAGCCAAAACATGGCGCTTTTCCAAACTTCCTAAACAATATTTTCTCAAAATATACCACTTTTTTTATTCTTCTCCTTTTCTTTTTGTAAGAATAGAGCACAATACACTGAATCACATGACAATCCATTTTCATTACAACATTTGAATTTTCAAAAATCGATATTTTTTATTTTTCGAATCGTCCGCGCTTCGTTTGGTGGTGTATTTAAAGAGATGGCTGAAGAATAAGTTGGATTCAACTCGAACACAAGAATTATAACGATCTTTCTTTTGACCCCCGGTATCTAAGCCTCTTCGACCATAACAGATACGAAGGGATTGATGGATGAATGATACAATGATGGAGCAATGATGGAATGAAAGGCAGGAGAAACGGGCGAACCCCGAGCCATCTGCGAAGCCGTTCTAAGCATCACAAATTCAACATGGATCGATCGAGATTTGAATCCGTGTACCAAGAAGCGAAATGTGAGTTATAAGGTTAGTACACCACCTCAAAAGCGAAGAACTTACCCGCTGATTGGTCTGTGACAGGGGTGTATTAAGCAAAAGCATACCGAGTGTAAGAATGTGTTTGGAGACACCTCACAATAGTGGGCTTCAATATCTTTTAAAGAAAATTGTCGTTCATAAAATGAATAATATTCATAAAATATTTAAAAATAATTTTAGCCTATAAATGATTTAATGTATAATCAATAAAAACGTGTATTTATCTCAGATACTGCAATGTTTTTTTAATATTTTCACAAAAATACGTATAACATTATTTAAACTACTTTCTTTTATAAATTGCTTTTAATTTTGTAACAAAATTTTAAATTGGAAATGGTATTAGTTTTATTTTCGTATCCATTCTGCTTACTCCGTCTACAATATTTCAATATTTTTTAGGGGTCCCCCATCCTTTCGTCAGCTCTCCAGGCCTGCCTGTGAGGAAGATCAGGGCTCGCCCCGCGCCGACCCGCTGAGGGGGGCGGGGCAGATGGCAGTGGGCGGCTGAGCCTTTGTATCAATGAATGGGCTTTTTACGCCGCTCTTTCTTCCTCCGGGTCGCTGATAACAAGAATTATATCATAGTCGTAATTTATTCTTCCTTCAGAGCGAAGGGAAAAATGTCTCGCAGCGATATGAGTCTTGAAATAGATGCGGCTCGTTTGCGCATCGTCATCTAGTTGAGGGTGGCCCATCGTTGCGATGGCCTCAAGGCACCGCTACTTAAGTCCGGTATTCCAAGGCGTTGGGTACGCAGATCGAGAAAATCGGAACATTAAAACAAAGAAAAATATTTAGGAAAAGCTTAATTTGTAATTAAAAGCAAATATTAAAAAAAATTAAACTCCATCGATATTTTCTTCAACCAGACTACTGGTTTGTGATTTAACTTCATGGTTTTCCAGCCGCATTTCCAATTCCATTTCATTCAAAACGCCCAAGTAATAACGAAAGAGGAAAGGAGGGTGGTATCCTCGAGATCATAGTCCTCAGCAAAAGGGAGAATTGGCACATTATATTTCACAGAGCACAAATCTCGTCTGAAATTCATCAAAGAAAAATTTTGGTAACAGCTTTTACAGATGACGAGGGTATTCATTTAAATCTAATGAAACAAGTACACAAGACCATAGTACAGTATAGAAGAAATAGTACATTTAGTCATAACAATGATACCCTAAAGACGCCCGTCATTTTGTGACAATCTAAAAGGCGGCGTTTCTTTTAAAAGGTGAGTGGCCTGTCGGTCATCCACTTAGTAACAGTAAAAAAAAACTATATACTATTGTTTTCAGGTAAAAATCAATTTAAAATATTTTTAATAAAAATTGATTCGATTCCAAAAATAGTATTTTTTCTCGAGAATGAAGCATCTTTACAAAATATTTCTCTGCTCTATGCCTCCGACTAGGTGTCTGCGGTTCATTCCATACGGATTTTTGAAACTATTTATATTATATAGGCAATGATCTTCAGCCACCCCATAATTCTATTCCTCTTGCGGATTTTCACCTCTAACATTAATTATTTGTACACTTATTTATTTGTACACTTATTTATTTGTACACTTATTTATTTGTACACTTATTTATTTGTACACTTATTTATGTAATATGTATTTGGCATTTCAATGTCTGATTAATCCGTCTTTTGCCAGCTAGCGGTGTTCCCAGGCCAGGGATCTGTTTTTTTTTTTATCCATGCCTGGGGGTAAGGGTGACTGGCGAGCATGACGTATTCCTATCACCGTACCTAGCTTACGTGACCAGTTTGAGCTTTTTCTTTCGTGACACAGCTATAGAAACTAAACCGATTGTATTAGAAACCTACAACTTTTTGCCCCCACCGGGAGTCGAACCCGGGATCGCACCATGGAGAGTTAGCACGCTGTCGTGTTGAGCCAGCCGAGGGGATTATTTATTTATTTTAATTTAATATTCCGTTCGTAAGTGAAAGCGAACTTTGAGCTGAATGTTATAAAATAGTGCAATTGTGATGTGTTCCTGCCCGCAGGCCGGCGCGCCCACCTTCAAGGTGCTGCACCTGTCGGACACGCACTTCGACCCCTACTACCACGAGGGCGCCAACGCCGACTGCAACGAGCCGCTGTGCTGCCGCCTCACCAACGGGCTGGCGCAGACGGCCAAGCAGGCGGCGGGGCGCTGGGGCGACTACCGCAAGTGCGACACCCCCAAGCGCACCGTCGACAACATGCTGCAGCACATCACCGCCACGCACCCGGTGAGGCCAGCGGCTAGGCGGCGCACAGCCCGCATGCCCTCTCGAAAGTTAGGTTTTAGCACATTGGAAGCTAGGGTTGCCAACAATGTTCATGTAAAAGTGAGGACACTCGAGTTGAACAAAAATATAAATAAAAAAAATAAAAATTAAAAAAAATTAAAAATACAAAAATCGATATTTATTTTTATAAATAATTAATTTAGACTAACTTCCGCTCTATTTCTTTCTTCTCTACGTTTGCGATTTAAGTGACAAGATGCGTTCACAAAATGCAAAAGATGATCTGAGAGTCGCCTTTTTATTTTAGTTCCTAGACCGAGACATCATGCAAGCGTGTATCATGTGCATATGGCAGCGTTCACAAAAAGGATGTTATTTTCTTCTGTTCTAAATTAATCAATAAACGATACAACGTAGCAGATATTTTTCGTGTGATAAAATAAATGACAACAAATGTTAAAAATGTATTAAAAGGAGGATTTTTAAATACAAAGAAGGACGATGACATACGTCAATGTAGAGCGCTTGGCAACCCTACTGAAAGCGTTACGAGTAGGATAAAGTGTGCTGGGGATGGCCTTCATTCTCATGTTCATTGCTGAAAAAGTATTAAAATGATCCCGGTAGAATCACAATTAATCCATATATAGGTTCCTCATTAATGATTTCCACAGTTTGATCTGTCGACGTCAAGGAATCCAAATCAAGAAAATTGAAAAAGAAAACTTTACCAAACAGAATTCTCGGGCTTTATTCATGACGGACTGACAAAGTGAAAGTTAACTTAGTTTTACCGTTCAATTCGGCGATTCGTCTTCTCGCCCTGGAGTTTTGACCCTCTTCTTCCTCAAGAGAACTGAGAATTCTCAGTCTGTGGCCGAAAACACTCTTTTTTTTCTTTTTCATTTTTTTTTCTCGAAGCACGTATATAAAAAAGGGCGTAGATTTCATTTTAGTTGAAATCTTTTTTTTAGCTTTAACAACAAACTAGTCCTTTATTTTCAGTGTAGAATATAATATTTATTCATTACATTTCGCAGAAACCCTTTATGGAAGTAAATCCATAAAGTTTTTTATCCCCAAAAGAAAATAGTTTTGAATTCATATATTATATTCAAATACCTTTTAATAGTTATGAATTAAAAATGTTGCGTGACACATAGGACCCTTTTTGGACGAAGTCAAAATACATTATCAATGTGACGACACGTATCATGAAAAACTATACTTGGGTACCAATTAGAATATTTTATAGCAAACGAAAATTTAATTCACACAGAAAAATAGAACAATTATAAAACCTAACAATAGTAAATTATTTGTTAAAGTAAGATAACATTCAATGAAAAATGTGATTCATTGCGCCTACTCACTAGCTACCTGTACCGTACGGAAGCAAGAGCAGAAGAGGGTACGTTACGATTGACGATAAGGACCTTTACGAGTCCATAATTCAACTATTAGTCGGTTCTCCGAAGGGCGCGATAACGTGATAAGAAATGAACCTCGATTCAAATAGAGAAGGTTTCGAAGAGAGGTTGGGCTTATAAATCTTTCCGTGTTTGATTCGGTAAATCAAGTATAGTCAAGTTCATGACCAGTGTTTAGTATTTATTGTAGTCTTTGAAAGTAAATTACTCAACACCTAAGAGATAATTGTAATTTGATCATTCAAACTTATAGATAATTATAATGCTATAAAGGATAAGTTCAGGAGTCACGTAATAATCTGTCACTATTTTTACCGTTCCCATTGAACCCAACCGTACGGAGATTTTTAATAAAATCAATATGTCAAAGTATATGTTACTTCTTTTGGAGCGTTACAAATTTAAAATGTGTACGTTTTATGGAATAGGATACTTTATGTGAAGCTATGAATTACAATTTCAAAATATTCTAAAAAATTACTTCAGATTTTTCTTTGAATATCTTGTTTAAATGGATCAAAACAGGCTTATAAATATGGTCGAAGTTCGGTTTCCACTGAAATCTCTGAATTTTGGAAAGTTTCATGAAATGAAAAACTATAACACTATTATTGAATCTAAATAATTTTTTCTTAAAACAAAAGATTTGTCAAAATTATAACTTAAAATTTTTTCGTGTACAATTTGTTACCAAACTATTACTAGTTTTCTAGTTTTCACCTCAATTTGAATTAAATGTGTCAATTTTCAAACAAACAATAAACAATATTTTCTCAAAACATTCCACATTTTTTGCTTTATACTTATGATACGGGTAGAAAAAAATGCTCTAAGCATCGGGTTCTAGAGCCGATCTCATTAAACTTTTAATTTAAAAAAGTTTACAAAAACTTACACAACTTTTTTCTTTTCTCGGGGTTAGGGAGAGCGTTGGAAGAAAGGTATTAGATTTGGTTTTACCAAAACCGAATGAAAAACGAAAATGTCAATTTATAGAAATGTAAAACACACTAAATATAAAAAGTAGGTAATAGTAAAAAAATAATTGTAACTGTACGTTTAGCCTTTTTTATTTGTAATAGGTTAATCCGTAAACAAATTACTAATAAAATGAATTGAAATTGAATTTAGCCTTTCGCTTTGGGTCTCTTAGTTCTTTGATTTTTAATTTTTTATACATCGCACTTTTTATGAAATAAAGTGTTGTGAATACACGTTAAGTGAAAGGAATATTTGATTTTTTTATGTTTCAGAGCTTTTTCATATTTTTACTTTTTTAAATTACATTTGTATGTAACTCTCCCCCCCCCCTCGCGCGTGCTCGCGGGCTTCCCTGCTTGTATAGAGCGATTTTCCTAAGGACGAGCCAAAGTGATAGCTAGTGCTGGCAACATAACTGAAGGTTCTGTGGCCATCGTGCCCTAGAGCCCAATGGACTCCCTTCCTGCATTAATTCATTTGCAGTTGGCTAACTTGTAAATGGCTTCGACGCTTCTCTTTGTGATGTCCTCATCTGACAAAAATTAGTGTGCCGTGAGAAATAATTGAAATTAGGAAGGGCAGTGTTATGTGCTCTTCTGTGAAAATTCTTTTTTCCTTTATATATTACATTGAATTCACTTTTTGTGTGATAAATATTATGTTTATTTTAAAACCGAGACTTGAATACGAGATGCGTACCGATGCACGTGGTTCCGGCCTTTGTGCTGTTGTGTGGCGAGCTGTGATTGACAGCTTTCTATTTACATTCGTGGTAGTTTTCTTTTACTGGTTGTGAGAGCATATTAAGAGATTTTTCCCATACGTAATTAAATTTAATTATTTCCTGGATTCGTGTAGTGCATATACATCAGCGAAACTCCTAGACTTCTGTATAGTGATGTTTTCTCAGAAGTCATAACCAAACACTTTACGAAGGGCCTGAACAGCTGTCGCGACGGAGGGATACTTCTCTGAAATAATGTGATGTTCACTTGTTTTCGCGAACTGTCACTTTGGCTCATCCTTAGGAAAATCAATGTATAGACGCGCGATGCTCTCCCCTTCCCCTGGCGTGACGGCCGCGCTTGTGCCCTCAGGACATCGACTACATCCTGTGGACGGGCGACCTGCCGCCGCACGACGTGTGGAACCAGACGCGGGAGGAGAACATCGCCGTGCTGAAGGAGACGGTGGCGCAGCTGGGCAAGGCCTTCCCGGGCGTGCCAATCTTCCCCGCGCTCGGCAACCACGAGAGCGCGCCCGTCAACAGGTGAGCAATTCGCCTCACGAGGGCCCCGTGGGATGAAACCCTTTTCTTTTCAAACGATCACGCGTACATCAACACCGGGGTGCGAATTGACAGAGGGAATAAAGAGAATAGCCTCTCTCCACTTGGAGACTTCATAGTCCGTTCCTAAATATAACACAATCATTATCTGCGCGTCTCGTTTCTGCTTCCCCATATTTTTTAACTCCCCCAAAAAGGAATCCAAAAGAAGGAATTTGGAAAAGAACTTGCCTAAGAGCATTCTCGCGTCAGAATCTTTTCGATCATGCGATCCAGCGAAGATTGTTTTGTTTTACTCGCCAATTTGTCGTAATTCCCTTCCCTCTAGAATTTTCAACATCCTCTTAAAAGTTCCACACTCAAGTGTACGTGCAATAATGGCAGACAGTCCTTAGAAGTAGTCTCCTAAAGATTACACCATTCCGAAATAATGAAGTGGAATAGAGGAATTTTCGTTGGGTAATGAACGGAAGAGTATCGATTAGACGTGTAAAACATGACTAATATTTTTATATTTCTCATTACCGAACATTCTTCTCCGGTAAAAAGGTCTTATTATAACATAAATAAATGATAGCCAAATTCCAAACGACCACATTTCTATTATAATTTGTGACCAAATCATAACACTTTGTGTTCTCCTTGATATATTATCGCTCTTAAATAGAAACAATTTATTTCAAATCAGTTCATTATCTTGGTTTGAGGTATTGCCTCCACCCGGCAAGTAGGCCATAAACAGCTATGATGGGCCATCTCGTGTAACGACAGTTACAGAACGCATTTGAAAGTTTGGGTGCGGCGACACACACAGGAGAAATATTTAACGCACACGGAGCCATCCCTGGCACACACTTCCCTACACGTCGGTGAAATTCTACACGTCCAAATAGGGTGACCCACAGTGTGAACAAACTCAGTTGAAGTTTTTCTATTTAAACGGTTGGGGATGAGAGCATTACTCTTGCCCTACAATTTGCACTTGAAAGAGTGCTGGAGAGTAGCATTACTCTCCACTGCCAATCGGCAGAATTTACGTAAAACCATCAAACGATATGAAAAATCTAATCGGTGATCACAAAAACAATTAACATTTAACTCTGTCTTAAAACAGGTTCGAGAATCTGCTTTCTTAAGAATATTAATTGGAATTGTTGTTTCAAATAACAAAAGTTTCTTGTTCGACCCATGCGAACATTCCGCACTTTATAAATCACCGGTGTGTAGCTTCATTCTGGAAGCAAACTTCAAAATTCCAAGCCCTGAACTGATCTGTGTATGAACTGCTGAACATCAGCATGAAGACTTGGGGGGAGGTTGTGTGTGTGTAAACAGTCTAATAATTCAAAAAGTTTTTTAACAAACAAGATACACTTCGACTCGTGTGATTAAATTACTATTTCAATTTTTTTGACACAGATTTCGAGCTTCCTTGGGTTTCTGATATTCCTTTCTACGGAGTGGAGTGCTCAGAAGTTAAACCTCAAAAAATGTGATGAAAAATCCGAAAGGTTTTCCAGATGACGGCCTAAGAAACAATTATTGGTCTCCTCTCCCGGGCCTGACCACAGTGTTAAGGGGTTAGAACGTTATGTTTGTGAGTTGTGCAAGGCCGAGCAGCGTGACGTATGTTGCCCATTTACTTGCCTCAGCTGACTTATTTATCGATCAATCTACAAAATTATTCATTTTGCGACTTAATTTGGTTAGTTGTACCTTGACGGTAACTTCATATCCAGCAGTAGCACTTGTAAGAAAGTTTTTAGCGTCGTTCAAACGCGTCATCTTTCATTAGCGTATTATACAGAGAGAAGATTATTCGAAAAATAGTATTAGAGAGAACGTAGTGTATCCTCAAAATCCACCAATCACACGCTAATGCAGTAGGAGAGAAATCCACAATTTTAGTGCCTTGTAAAAGACAAAACAGCATTATATTTTATCATGCAGCTTTCTCGAGAGAGAATCTTTAATCCTACAAAAAATATAATAGTAGTTATGTGGCGATCTCTGTCATTCAATTACTTTTTATTGTGGAAAAATTGGGTTTAGCTTGGTGTTGGTGCATTGGTGAAGAGTAGTGGAAACAGAAATAATGGAAACGCTGATATTATCATTGGAAAAGAATACCACATTTTCTCGGATGTACTCGATAACCTAAAAATTATCATTTTCTCTTAGTAATTCCTTGTCAAATCCACGAAATAACTACCAGAACACCAGAAATTCTTGAATGAAGTTATAGTCGTGAACGTTCAAAGGCAGATAACGTGAGCCCGCCATTCACAAGGGTTTTCGAAGATAAGGCAAGAAGCACACAATACGCAAACATCACGCCATGCCCTCTTCGCCCTCCTGCAGCTCTCATCCCTAATCTCGCTGAGTAAACTGAATAATAGAAAAGGAAAGACTCTCACGGTGCTTGTGAAATTCAAAGGTTATTCAGTTTAAAACGGTTTCCTTTCAGGTGCCAGACAGCCAAGTCGCAATCTCTTCTATACATACGAGATAACAAGTACTTAAAATATCTTAGGAACTGTCTGGGAGCTTCTTTCTCTTTTTGGAATTTTTTTAAAGCTTCTTTTAGTTTCCTTTAAGTGATTAAGCAATCACCGAATTCAACCACAAGTATATTTTCTTTTTGTGTTCTCCTCGGGCTCAGCCGTTATTTTAATCTACACTTTTTGAACTTCAACTTTGATCGCAGTACAAAGAAATGAAGCAGGATGAAAACTTGTGACTGACTTGTCTAACTATTGCAAGAAAAACTCTACTAATATTTAAATAAAATTCTTATTTTAAGTTGCAATATTAAACCTTTCGTCTGTTCCACCGCGAATTTCAAATTATTTCAGTTAGAGTTAATTTGCTCACTAGAAGATTGCGTGTGCTAACTGATCACCAGAATAACTTCTAAAAATTATTTTTCTGATTATTTCACTCTTATGGGAAGTGTCCAACGGTAAGAAGTAATTGATTCAACCAAACCTAGATCCCTATCAGCAAAAAAATCACCAAATTTTCTCGTCATTGTAATTCACGCTACTTGCATCTGTTTTTTTCTTTCTTCTTTCATTGGTCAAATAAGTTTCTTTGTGAATGTGGATATTGCACTGTTCCATGAAAACAACACTAAGAATTAAAGAAATATGGCACCTTTTGGATTAATCTTTCACCTGCAATAATAGACGGGAAAATAAGCAATTCAGAACCCGAAAAGAGTTCTAAAAAACAATGAAAGCATTTGGAACAGTTCCAGCAGTTCATCACAAACATCCAATGAAGAACTTCGCGACTCTTAAATTTATCGACAATTCCCTATGCAGACATGCTACGACATGAGAACACCCTTGAGAGCATATTTCGTTCTACATTCTGACCTAAGCATTCTCTTCTAAAACACCAGAATAGTTGAATAGAATAGAAGTTGAATGTGATTAATTAGGCTGTGATTTAATATTAATTAATATAATTAAAATTAACAGGACTATGATTTAAATGGATTTGCATTTTTTTCTGTTAACTAAAATATCCCGTTTCGACAAATTGTATACGTTTTGAGGCATTCAGAATCAATTTAAGCTTTTTTATTTCACATATTTTCGTATATATCACCATAATTGCATATTTGGGCCATATTTCCATATTTTTCTTGCATATTAATCCCTCATCCGCGAAATGAAGCCCAACAGTTACAATTCCGTCAGCGTGTAAGCGGCTCTGACAGTTCTCTCGCCACGTGCCATGTGATCACTAGATTTTATTATAATTGAAAGGAAGTCTTATTTTTGTTGTAATGCCTATATCTTTTTATTTTGTGAAATGTGCATTAACTGTATCTCCCATTATTTTCCTAAGAAATGAGTTTTCTTCAAAATTAACCCTGGAATTAGGTTTGTCGTTGAACAATTTATATGATTTCTATATCTTTTTTTGCTGTAAACGTGTTTTCCACATTACACTCATTTACTTTTACACTTACACATTACATTACACTATTTCGGTCATATTCCTTTTTTAATGGCATATATTACCAAGTATATTTACATATACAGTGTATGTGCGTGTTTCGCTGCTTTTATTGCATATAAATCACAGCCCTAGTGATTAAGAAAGTACACTTTTAGTTCGCTGCACCGGCAACGAGGATCGAATGTGGTCCAAGGCCGCTCCCTTTCGCTTTGCGAAAGTGCGAAGAGCAGTTTCGACGGAGGTCATGGTGGAGGCATGCTGCTTTTCCACTGAGCGGAGAACACGAGCTTTGCCGTCAACAGACGAATACAATTGTATTCTGTAGATCAGTAAACTCAGACTTTACAAAAGCGTATCTAAAAAAACAAAACAAAAAAAAAACACCATCGTTTTTATATATCATGTTCCTACACTTGCCTACAGAACTTGCAATACACAGACTATCGGCGCTTTCATCAACCAGAATTGCCCGAAAATGCCCTGAATGAGAAAGATACATTGTGATAGAGATACGTTGGGACTAGAGAATGTCACTCTGATTGTGAGTCTGACGACGTACGAGACCAGCTAATGTCTAGACGAGGTTCTGCTAAAATATAATTATATCATCAACTATTTTTACTTACGTCAAAACATTTTAACTCATGTGAAAAATATTTTATCACAACGTTCAAAACTTCCTTAAAAAAAGAATTTTTAGAAAATCATTTTACCAAAAGAAGAGACATTTAAGTAGAGTTTTAAGGAAACACTTAGATATCCTTAGGAAAACAGAATCGATCATAATCTAATAGTAATGTACTATAAAATAAAAGAAAAATATTATAGTATTTTATTAAAATTTGAACCAATTTCATTAAAATAATAATCTTAAACATCATGGTTTATATAAAATTGATTTATTGAACTGTTTCAAAAGGATTGGATTTGAAGAAAACCCGGGTATCGCCGGGCATTTTGCTCGAACTAAAATTGAATTAAATTAACAACAATAATATTAGCAGTGACAATTAGGTTAATTATAATTATATTAATTATTGTAGAAATAAAATATTATCAACAATAGGCCTAATATTTTCAGCGAGAGTACAATTGCCAAGTGATTGAGAAGAAAAAATTTCAGCTTCAGCCCTCCAAGGCCCGCCCCTCCTTTGCTTCTTCTTCATCTTTCTAGGGTTTTTATCCAGCCTACAGCCGGTTACCCTTTACGTCCTGATGGGACGCATATTCGACCATACACTAGACACCAACACACGTGCGGGCTCCTCTGATCTGGGGTCAGCAGCACGCGAGGCCCTCCGCGACAACACATACATACAAAGACAAGGGACAAACAACTATGCCCAAGGCGGACTCGAACACGCGACCCTTCGGACCGAAGCGCGGAGTCGGTACTCCCTCTTAGCCACCTCCGCCATCCAGGTCGGCCCCTCCTTTGCTACACGCTAGAATTTGTATTCGCCCACGCCCCGACTACGCCCCATCTCTTCCAGCGCCTTTGTGCGGCCTGCATCGCGTCGCGTCGGATTGATTGATTGAAAGATTGATCGTTAGTGATTCCGGACGTGTAAACTACTTAGGTCATTAGTCCCGTAAGTGTAGTGCATGTTTTCATCGGGAGGTGGCGGGTGATCTTCCCTCACTGGATGGCGAGATCCGGCGCCGACCTACCGTCGACTAGCGGGGCTTTCCCTAACCAGGTATCTCCCACCAGCGGGACACCGCCACAGCCGGGACAAGTTATAAGTCTCCGACCGGCCTCCCGGCATATGTGTAGTTGAGTGCATGTTAATGTAAGTGTGTGTGTAAGGGGTGAGGATAGGACAAGCAAGCGCGCGGTCCGTAGCCAATTTGTTAGGGTACTGCTTCGGTATTCGCCTGGTGTTGATCGAAAAAAACGTAGTAAATGCCGATCAGAGCAGCCGGCCGCTAGAATTATCCTCGAGACAGCGACTGATTTCGACCTAACTGAAAAGCTAGTGTTTAAAATCGTGCCGCCGTCGGGACTCGAACCTAGGACCTCCCGGTCAGAGGCGCTGCAGTGACATCCGTTGATGCCCTGAGAGACCGCTCCCGGTGTAGGTCGCGTCGGGTGGCCCGGAGGCGAGCGAAGGCGCGTGGCGGGGCGGCTCCGCGCGCGCACCCCGGATGCGGGCGGGCCACGTGACACGGAGAGAGGGCGGCTGCGCGGGGGGTGACGAATCGGGTGACCGCATAAGACACCGCACCGTCTCTCCTCTCCCCGGGGGCTGACTCACCGCCCGAACAGCGCCCGCGCCCGCGCCCGCGAAGCGGGTCAGCCAGCGCAGCCTCCGGAATGCGCCGCCCGTTTCCTTTCCGGCCTCCTGCCCCAAGGCCGCCGCCACCTCCCGTCCCGGAAGTCCGCGCCGCCGTTCGCGAGATAAGCGACGGGCTGCGCGCCACCTGCAGTGCTGCAGGGCGGCTGTGCGACAATCTACGCCTGGCGGAGAGGAGGCACGTGGGCCGTGCGCCCAGATCCCTCCCGGGTCATTGTTTCTCGTTCCTAAGATCCAAAGAGATGACGCATCTTCGATGATGATATTGCAGATAGATGGCTCGTTTCAAGTAGTTCTGGCCCATATAGGATCAATCTTACGAAGATGTCAGGAGTTAAGACTTTTGTATTTTATATATTTATTTTCAGCTTTACGTTAACCTCATTTAGCATGTGCCTTTTCAAAAGCAATATAGAACTAGGATCAACAGGAATATTTCAATAAATAATATTAATAATAAAAATAATAATAATAATAATAATAATAACAACATAATTGACATCGTCGTTTAAATTCATCATTGAATTTTCATTTTTGTACAAATGAATGCAAAAGTTGTAACTTGCACCTTCCCGTGATGACCTGTTTCATCGAAACATCTTTTAGCCTTTTCGTCAAAATTAGCTTGATTTATGTAAATTCGTAACTTCACTGTGCAATAAGGATATAAATAATGATTATTCAATGCTTATTATTTCTTAATGATTAATTATTATGATTAGCTAAATATTATTTTCAGATATCAATCAAGTAATGACATAGTGACAAAGTAAATACTGACTTAATGACTGACCTATAAAGCAAAATGAGCATATCAGTTTCTTGATTTATTAATTTTTAATGTTGATGTTTTATTGTTAATATCAAATTAGAAAATTGGACTCTTATGTTTCGTATTGTACCAATTCTAATGAAATTTGATCATATTTCATTACTCGCACATCTGCCGCACACCCATAACATTGTAAATGCTGATTTTCTCTCAAATGCTCCCGATTATAACATTTCTTCACTTATGAAATTCTCGCGCAGGCTCTGAAAAGACGTGGCGGTGCGAGCCTGAA
This sequence comes from Teleogryllus oceanicus, assembly GCA_964035755.1. Lineage (NCBI taxonomy): Eukaryota > Metazoa > Arthropoda > Insecta > Orthoptera > Gryllidae > Teleogryllus > Teleogryllus oceanicus. The sequence goes on along the minus strand of CAXIVR010000004.1, from coordinate 111,611,775 downwards.
AGTATACTAGAGCATGTAATAAAAAGCGTCAATAGTTGCTCATGAAGGATGCTGACGTGACAAGAGGAACGAGTGCACGTGTAACAATCTCTTTCTCGAGAGTGCACGGCATTCACATAAGTATGACCTGGATACTTTCAAGTGTTTCTTTGCATTTCACAGACCTAGGTTTTGCTTTTCATGATCACATAGGATATTTCTGGAATTACATCCATCAAGTACTGTCCCTCTCTCAAATGTAATTAAATTGATATTTTGCAAACAACCGTCAATCATTCTATACGATTTAGTACTTCATTCCGCAGTAGCTAACATCATTTTGCGTCTCCAAGGAACGTGGTCTAATCACAATCCCAAGTATGAGATGAACAAATTTGATTCTCCCTACATGGTGTCGGAACATCGTTCTTTATCTTGAGCCGCGTTGTTCATTGCTGTATTTATGTTCGTCATCGCCGTTCGTCATTTCTACTTATAAACTGTTACACCCAAAGAAGCATAGAAAAACTAAGTTTTTTACTCGCAATAATACATTTACTGTACGACACCTTGTTTTTTTCCCCTCCCAAAATAGAGAATACCCTACAATTTCTAAGGCCACTTTTCGTCTCTACTGGACTCATAGTCAGTAGGGAATCATAACGCACTGAAACGCTCTCCGTTAGAAAGACGCTCCGCAGCAGCCCCAGACGTTCCCGAAGAATGTGCAGTTCGTTCGGATTTCTGCTGGCGCAGACGTTCTGTGCAGAGACTTAAGGCTGAGAAGACAGAAAATAATAATAAACAATAATATTGTATAGTATCATGTCTTCAGTACATAAATAATATACAATATAATAACAAATATTTTATTGTGTAACAAAAACTTTCGATGCACTCCCCTCCAAATGATCGGTTGGATCCACCCCTGCCTCCTCAATTAGGTTTCTCCATTTCGTGATGGCAGGGCGTTGACTCAAGACTTCTGATGCAGATTTAAAAATAGATTCAGAAATGAATACGTTTTAAAGAAATATGTCGTATTATATTCATATTTTCCTTTCATATTTCCCTATATATTATTTTCTTCAGGGTCAGTGACTGACTTTGACTTACGTGCGCCCTAGGCTGTCAAATGTTCTAGAGCCCATTTAATTTGCTTTTTTTAATCATTAAAGCTATTTATAATATTTTGAATAAAAAATTGTTGTACGATATACGTGTAAATAATGGACATATAATAATAATGTACATATAAATAATTCTTACCTCCATATTGATTTAATAAATATACGATATTTTTTATTCATTTTATCTGTATATGTCAATGGATACATATTTGATTAATTAACACTTTCTTTTGTGACAAATATGGAAATAAATATTTCCATAAAAAACATTCAAAAGTTCGCCTTACGAAATTTTGAATCCGTTGAAATTCATGCGCCCCAAAAAATTGTGCGCCACAGGCTGCAGCCTACACAGCCTGTTCGACAATCTGGCACTGATCAGGGTGCTTTATGATGATCCATTTTATATACACCATTTTAAAGTAAGAAAAACGTGAAAAGTAATTTCTCATGTCTATTTTTATTGCCTATTTAAGAAATTAGCTCTTTTTCGCTTCAGAGCCTTCATCAGGCGGCCAAAACTTGAGATTTTAGAGCCTAAATATGGGATGTGTATGGCAGTGGCGAATCCTGAACATCATTTTAAGTAAATCGCACTTTATGAAGCTACCTCTGACGTCTTTTATTTTGAGCTTTTATGAAATCCCTATACTATGAAATTCAGTCCTTAATAATGATTCTACAAGACAATTACACACACTACTAACTTCTGGATCATTAACACACTCCATTTTCACAAAAACTCGAGAGACGCGTAACATACGAACGACCAGAGAGGGTCTGTTCACCGCAATATTTTGCGGTACCTACCGGCCGTCCAGAAGTGCATCCTCCCCTCTCCCCGCACTTGAAACATGAGAAGCCCTAGGTTATCGTGGCTGGCATGCGGACCTTCTCCTGCGCTAGCAAATTCTCTGGACAGCATTAAGAGCTGTTTGAAACTTCTCACTCTAACGCACTTCTTAACGCTTGCGGCTGCGGAAGACTGACGGGCTCTCCGTAGCAAAACAGTTATTTTTTCGCATCTGTTTTAAAGCTTTCGAAATCTCTATAACTTTTTGGAGGATTACCAAACTTACGAAATATTTATGATGCACTTCGAATTACTTGGTATACCGGCGGTATACGCTGTGTGTCGGAGAATTGGCCACTCTTCTAAAGCCTAATATGGGATGTGTACGTGTGCGCAGCTTCCCGCCGCCGTTCGTGCAGAGCGCCGACTTCAACATGGCGTGGCTGTACGACGGCTGGACGCGCAGTGGCGGCGCTGGCTGCCGGCCGCCGTCACGCCCACCGTGCGCCGCGGCGCCTTCTACAGCGTGCTCGTGCGCCCCGGCTTCCGCATCATCTCCCTCAACATGAACTACTGCAACAACAAGAACTGGTGCGTACAGGCGACGCCTTTAGGGGCCTTCGCCTAGAGAGGGTCATGGTCGCTACTATTATACGCGCACGTTTTCTTGAGCCCCGGAATACCTACCCCACTCGTTCGCCAACATTAGTTGGCATCAAGAATAAATTATAGCAACGAGCGTTGTGGACAAAATCTGATAACCAGAAATGTTTGCTCTCACGTAATATAAACTATTTTGCATCGAAAAAAGAACTACGAAATTTGATGTGAAATTCCTTGTCAAAATAACCAAACTCCCCGCTCCTCGCGCAACCAGCGAAGCGAGGGCTCAAGAAAACGTGCGCGGATAATAGTGTTACTAGCGTACCCGTGCGAGAACTCTCGCATGTTGAACCCCACCCTAATTTTTCCTAAGGGTGTCGTGAAACAAACATAGGAACAGGTTGTCCGTTTCCATTGTAGTTCCCTTCACAATTTGGTAGATAGTACTTGTAGACCACGGCAAAACGTTAAATGAATGAATGCACTACACGCAACCATGGAAGCCACAATCTTCATCGGTATCCAGCCACTATTAATAGTACTTCTAGTTGTTTCTGCGAGAGCGAATCTTGAATAATTATGCAAATAAACCTCGTCAATCTGCGCAAACCACTATGTACAAAAACGTGAATATAAGATGGAATTTAAGCCTTCTAAGCGTGACGTCACAAAGATGTCCACCAGCACCAAAGGCTCGTGGAGGAATATATTGTGTATTCATCCATGTATAAGTGGTGTTGGTAGTATCGGTAAGTGCCTAATCAGCAACCATTTTAATAGAATGTTCAAGAATATCTCATCCTGTAGATTAGGGTGTAATAATTTTCCTGTAATACATCGTAATCCTATAGATTACGGTGCAGTAATATCTTGGAGGCCTTTGGCCTCATTCTTTTTTTTAAAATAAATCCTTCATATTTTTAAAATCAAAGTGAAATTCGTCACGTCTCCGTGAAATTCTCTTTCTTTTCGGACGTCATTTATAAAGTTTGGTTGCGTGTGAGAGCCGCAAAAGTAAGTATACTACTAAGAAGAAATAAAGAAGTCATCTTCGTCAACATATCAGCTTTATTAAGATAGCCGGCTTTCGACGGCTCTGCCGTCACCGTCAGTCTCGCTGCTGTCGGCAAAAGTCGAGCAACTGTGCGACTGTGCGAGACTGACGATGACGGCAGAGCCGTCGAAAGCCGGCTATCTTAATAAAGCTGATATGTTGACCAAGATGACTTCTTTGATTTCTTCTTATAAGAACGTCAACAACATCCAATCAGAATTCCCACAAGTTTACTACTGAAATAGGTGACGATGCACCATCAAACGACGCGATTAACTCGTGCCTAAAGTCTCGTCTGTGATTTCCACCTTTTGGGATGTTTAAATCAACGAATCCAAATCAAGGAAACTGAAGAAAAAATGTTTCCAAGAGAATCCTTAAAATATATTCATACTGTGCTTCTAAAGAGAAGTCATTTCACTTGAGTCGTCAATTCGTTGGTCTCTGGAAAAAGTTACCAATTCCCAGCCTGTGTTTTCAACCCACGTTTTTAACGCACAGTAGCTCTTCTTCCAGAGATGAATGTTTAATTCCAAACCCCGTCCCCACTTATCGAATTAAATAAAAGTAGCTTAAATAAAAATTAAGTAAAAGTTCGTATATTGTGATTTAGTTTTTCAAGTGTGTACGCAAGAAACATTTTTGACTAATTAAAACATTACTAATTTATAGTCAGAAGTAAATTAATACAAAAACTGCGGAGAAGAAAATAAGCATGTTTCATCAACCCCATTCGGTTTTACCACAGTTGTGGAACTCGCCACCCTAGAATCGAATGTATTTTGTGAATGGCCTCTTGTTTCTTTTTTGCAACCAACGGTGCCTGCTGATAACTTTTTCTTTGTCCATTCTTCGAGAAGACCAGTTAAAGACCTCAGCTCACGCAATGTCGCGATTTCATTGAGTCACTATACCCGTAAATAGTTTTGAAATGCAAGGAATGAGTTTCATACTTTACATTTATTAAACTAGGATTGTAAGGGCCTTAGAGAGGGTATTCCAGAGCATTCGTTATGAGACTGCCACCAATAATGTTTTGAGACGCGGGACCCATGACCTTTAGCCACTGCCGCTAAAGAATGTCCTCTTTTTAAATTCAATCTCGAACCCAATTAATAGAATTTAAATATCTGTTACTGTTTTTATTCTGGCTGAAATTTCGAATGGGATGTTCTTTTAACTTTTTATGTTATGATTATTTTAAAATTCGAACATAAAATATTATACTCCCAATAGAATCTCAAACATCGACCACAATATAAAATATATTTCATATATTACGAAAATTAATATAGCTAACATAATTCAACACTTAATCCAATATATTCTTCACAAATTCCTTAAATTGTCTTTATATTCATTTTCTTTCTAATGTAAAGATTTCTCTCCGTTATCCCAATATTTTCTCTGTTGTTTACAAATACCATGAACTGTTACTTTTAAGACACTTCATTATAATCTACCGTTCACAAACGAAAATTGTAAAACTCCAGGGAAAGATATTCGACATTTCGAATTCTTACAATGCATCGGCCCATGCAATCTTGAAAAACCGAAAATCTGCCTCCACCCGTTCATTTTTAAGGATAGAGTGAAAGGGCCCTGATATATGTCTAAAACGTATTAAATTTTCACGTGTGCTGGTCACTGCTTCGCACTGACGAGTGACCAAAGCGATGGCGATGAGGAGCGCAGACGTACGGGCGAGGGGGGAGACAGACGAAGCGAAGATGCGGGGCGGGAGGGCGAGAGCGAGGGCGAGAGCGAGGGCGAGAGCGAGGGCGAGAGCGAGGGCGAGAGCGAGGGCGAGAGCGAGGGCGAGAGCGAGAGCGAGAGCGAGAGCGAGGCGAGAGCGAGGCGAGGGCGAGGGCGAGGGCGAGGGCGAGGGCGAGGGCGAGGGCGAGGGCGAGGGCGAGGGCGAGGGCGAGGGCGAGGGCGAGGCGAGGGCGAGGGGGGCGAGGGCGAGGGCGAGGGCGAGGGCGACGGCGAGGGCGAGGGCGAGGGCGAGGGCGAGGCGGGAGCGGAGACGGGGGTGGGGCGTGACCGTGGTCGTGGGCGAGAACGTCTGTTGTCTCGCGCGCTTTAATGCGTTCGGGGAAGCAGCGCCACAAAAGAAACTGCGTCCCCTCTCGCCACTTCCGTTCCGCTCGCTCGCCGCCCCGCCCTGCCCTGCCGCAGCCCGTTGGCGCCCTCGTGGAGGGAACGCGCCTTCGGGACAGCTGTAGCAAGTGCTTGGGCCGCGTCGCAACGGATCCAACGTTTGATTCTGTGCAGGTCTCTTCCTGCCTTGAATTCATAATGAGCACCGAATTCTGCGACGTACCTGCATATAGAGCCAGGGGCAAAAGGAACGTTTTGATGTTTTAGCAGACCCGTGAGTACACAGTATCTGGTACAGAAAAAAACTGTGAAAAGCAAATATTTTATAGCTTGTGTCGCTTCCTTGGAGCCTTGTTACACGACGTCAGCTGTGTCGCAGTGACGCAGTGTGTATGAGAATTCAATCGCCACGCCCAATTAGAGAACAGCTGAAATAAGAAATCAAATATTTACATTTTTCACTCTAAATCGAAAGTTTTATGTTTTATATTTTCTGGGGTTACTGGGTATCTAACAAATCATTGACAGGGGTTACTGGGTATCCAACAAATCATGGCCGGAGGCTGCACAGTGTTCTTTCAATTTCTGCACGCGTTGGAAATTAGTGATATTGATCATTAAAGCTGAGAAAAATTATTGATACATGGTCGCCCTACCTATCATGAAATTCTGTATTAATTAATTTTGGTGATCTTAACATACTCTAAGCACTAGTCCTCATCACAGTCCGACCCGAATGAATTTTACGACAAATTTTACAGTAGCTCAGTAAATAACTGAACATATTTTAAAGTCATCTACAAAATGCTCCTATTAGAAGATATTAAGAATTGGTTTATAAACGTGTAAACGTTTCGTAGGTTAATCTTCATATCAGCAATGAGGGATAATGTTCTGATCAACGAATACAAATTTGTTCCATTAGTTCACTTATCTATACGCATTAGACACATCTAAAAATAATAAAATACATAGTGTCACAGCGATAAGCATAAACATACATTATGTTAGTGGTCGACCTTATAGTACCTTTTCGAAACTTTAGAACGTTGCAAAAATAATGCACACGAAGAAGAATCGCTAAGACACTCATATCTTTCAACCAATTTTTTAACTATTGAAATAAAATATTTAAGTTTTAAAAAATATTTAAATAAAAATAAAATGTTTAAATAAAAATAAAATATTTAAACCAAAAACTTTAAAATATCTCTAAACCGTATTAAACCATCGTTATTTTGCTGGTTCCACTTCATAATATATACATCGCATTTTGCGCGATACCTTTTCACCGTTAAACTGGCGGCGTTCCCTGTTAAAAAAATCCCCTTGGACGTGAAGGCGGATAGCGGCGGAGGCAGAGAGCACAAGAAAGGCAGCAGCCCGTGCGCCTTTTCCTGTTGCCGTGTCTCGCTGTCATGGGGCCCCGCCCTAGGGGCGGTGAGAGGAAAAGTGCGATTTGGAGCGGATGAGTACCCGCTCCCGTCTTCTTGGTCCTTTCCCCCATATAACGGTCCGCACTCCCTTTTCCGTATGCCCCATGATTTCATCACACGTTGAAATTGCCAACAGCGGCAAAAATTTCTGCCTGACTGAGACCTTGGCGAGTTACATTCGTTGGTTGCTTCAGTAAATATTTGGATTACGGGATATTTAGAAAAATTGAAAGGATATTGTTTTTAAATCAATTTATTTGTGATTTACGATTTTTATACATAATTTTTTTTAATTTGTTTTTTTTAAATTATACATAACACCAAATATCTAAACTTCAATTTACATTTCAACTAGTCTTGCTTTGGACACTAGAATACAATGTATATAATATAATAATTGTGCCAAAGAATTTAAGCATAAAATTTTAACATATTGTTGTTATTAATTATATTAAAATAAATTAAGAAAAGTATGCCATTTCGAAAACTTTTATAGCTTTTTAAAGGGTCTCTTCTTTTGGTTGCGTCCCGTTCGTCTTTACTTCTCTACAGTCGATTTTCTTAGAAATAATCACCGACTTCTTTCATATTCTCATGCATTTTTAACCTTTTTCCTATGAACTCCTTTGTCACTTTCGCCCGTCCTTTTCTCAGAAGAACAACGGTTATTCCGTTTCTGAAAAGCCTACCACTTTTAGCAGATGAAAGCACTTCGTTCAGCCTTGTTTCCGCCACTAGGTCGAGAAAGTAAGAGAAACGGGAAGTTTTTTTCCTATTTAGATCTAGCATACACGTAAAAACCCCGAACGTAATGTCTTGAAACGCCATCTCGAAGAGACAGCAGCAATTATCCAGTTAGTGAACAAACGAATTACAGTAGAGAATCGTTTATGTGACTTATTTATGCAACATTCTGTATCGCCCAACATTGTATCGCATAAGAATGTAACATTAAACTACGAGTACTGCATGATAGAGCATAGGTGCAGTCTGCCCCCCTCTATACTGCTCTCTCTCTCTCTCTCTCTCTCTCTCTCTCTCTCTCTCTCTCTCTAAAATCTGTTCTATCTATACGTTTTTAGTTAATTATTTCTTTTGATTTGTTGTAAACCATATCCTTACTTGTAAAATTTTAACAGTTGCATTTTCGTCCCCTCCGTCCACGCTATTCGCATATTCGACGTACTACCGGATACTCGGGGCTACTTTAAGCCGAGTTTCACGTTGTGACTATGCATAAGAGTTCAAGAAACTGAATATTTGACATGTTACCAACGCAATTTTTTAATATTTTAAAACATTTTAAAAATGTATTGTGTTGAATGCTGAAATATATGCATATAAACAAATGAACATTTCTACATATCGTATGTTCGTATAGCTATGTTATCGAATTGAATAAATCCTTATATTCGTTTTCAGTTCTTGATGTTTTGTGGTTTTCCATTCTAATTTATTCCATTCCATTATATTCCAATTTGTGTCTAGGAACTGGAAATAACTAGTTAGAAAAGCGATTACGTTTGAATCATTCTCTCTGATGTGTTTTGCAATATTCGTTACTCGCAAGACAATAGTTTGATATAACCTAGGCAGATGAAAACAAGGTATTAGATTTACACATGTGCGAGCCCAATTTTTCATGGGCATTTCTGATTCTTATCTTTCTTTTCATTGACATTATTCGTATTTTAGTTTTATTTATTTTATTCAATTATTTTTATTTATATTATTTGAAAAGGGATCTTCGTTTCTCTTGCACCACAGCGATTCTACTATTGATCAATGTATTCTTCATACTACTTCGGTCGTTGTTTCTCATACAAGTCTTTGCTGTGTATACAGGTGGCTACTTCTGAACAGCACGGACCCAGCTCGCGAGCTGCAGTGGTTCATCTACGAGCTGCAGAACGCGGAGCTCAAAGGCGAAAAGGTGCATGTGATCGGCCACATCCCGCCAGGCCATTCCGACTGCCTCAAAGTGTGGAGCCGCAACTACTACCGCATCATTAACAGGTAAGCGACACCTCTTGGTAGGGCTGCCGAGAGAAATCCGGCCGCCTCCCCTGTTCAAAGAAGGTGACCCTTCAACAAAATTCTATAATGTTTTTATGTCGTCCAAAAGTATTGTATCTCTGTGTGTGACGTATGGGAGGGAGGAATACAATCTGCGCACATTTTCTTGAACTCCGGAATCCTCATCCTCTCTCATTAACACCACGCGATATTACGTTGAAGTATGAATAAGTCCAGCAGCAAGACCGACCTTATCTTGTTCGTTCCACATGCAGCTCTCCATCCTGACGCTCCTCCACTGCACGTCTCCGCTCTCCACTTCATGTTTGCTTCGATCATCGTTGCTACGAATGTGGGCAGTGATAAATAGTAGATGCGTTGTTACATGATCCGGCAAACTCCTAGTAACAACTTTGATATTTGATTACTCCAAGCCTAATGGCGATATTGATTAGTGCAAAGGAATTTTATGCACTTCCAGAAATATATAATTACATTTGGTAGTTTACTCATTTTTTCGCGAAATTTGAAAGGGTGCACACTTAAAATTTGCCTTCAGAAGTAAGAAAGGAAGATGGGGCAGTTTCGCAATTATAATGGATAGTGATGGGTCGATACCTGAATTTCTCGATACTCTATACTAGGGATGTGTCCTCGATACTTTCGATACATCGATACTCGGGTGGTATCGATTGCGAACGAAACTTTCGTAAAATTACTCTATACTTTTTCGATACTTTTAATTATTTATCCCATTCCCCATCTCTTCTGATTTTACGGAAGAATTGTCTTCTTTACATTCCTCTTTCTCCTATTTTTCTTCTACTAGCAACAACGAAGTGTCCCTAATTTCAACGACTGTAAGTGAATCCGAACAGAAGGGATACATCCTTGTTACTAATAGAAGAAAAATAGAAGAAAGAGAATGTAAAGAAGACAATTATTCTGTAAAATCAGAAGAGGTGGGGAATGGCATAAAAAATTGAAAGTATCGAAAAAGTTTAGTCATTTTCCGAAAATATCGATCGCTATCAATACCACCCGAGTATCGAGGGTATCGAGGTATCGAAAGTATTGAGGACCCATCCCTAATCATGGACATAGTAACTTTTCTATTGTCTTAAAGGTAACATGTTCAAAATTGAGGTGCTCAAAATAATAACGGCAGATCACAACCGATGTTCGTTTTCTGATAAATGACTTTCTGTTTTCGTTCACGTTCCCTTTCATTCCGGGCAAAATTTTGACGGTGGAATTTGAGGGTTTTATCATATTCCAATTCACTTAATATTTCAACATGTAATAGGTAGGTGGCAGTAGTTTACCATCATACGTTTCTAACTGAAAACGCGAGGTTGGTTGAGGTCTGACATTATCCTGTACGCCTCAACTCCTGTAAGACAGGAAGAATCATCTTCGCGTGCGTTGCGCAGGTACGAGTCGACGATTACGGCGCAGTTCTTCGGGCACACGCACTTCGACGAGTTCGAGCTGTTCTACGACACGAAGGACCTGGGGCGGCCCGTGAGCGTGGCGTACGTGGGGCCCAGCGTCACGCCCTACTTCGACCTGAACCCGGGCTACCGGCTGTACTACGTGGACGGCGACCACCCACACACCACCCGGGTACGTAGCGCTCGATGCAAGGGCAAGATCGATGCTTTTCAGAGGAAGCCTACAGAGGCATGCGGATACGAGTTAGAGGAGGGAGAATTCACGACTTTTCTTGGAAAGCGATTGAAATCATACGAGTATTATTGAACTAATTTCATTCCATGTACCTTCATTTCAATTTTATTGGCCTGTTACTGATTTCATTTAATTAAAACCTTTTATAAATTAACAATTTTTCCCCCTTCAATAATTGTTCTAAAATGGCAATAATTGTTTTTAAATGTATTATTCATTTCAATTAGTGTTTACGATTTCATGTCATTCTGTGTTTCCTAAAACATTTACTGTAATGTGCAATTATTTCTGTGCTGTACGTTTTTTTTTGATTCAATTTTATTGAGAAAATTCTATTGAATTTAGGTCCGCATTGATTAGTGGATGATGAATTCGATTTTACATGTTACATCTCCGAGTAATATCTATCATTGCATTATTTCACATGCGCTATTTTACTACAAAGATTGTAGAATATATGGAAACGTATTTTCAAGCTTTTAAATTTTCTTTTAAACCGGTTCTTGTATCTTCGTAAATCGGAGTTTAATCTTCTTGTTGTCTTTCATATTAATTGTATGGGAACAGATCAACCAAGAATACAGGAACACAGATGATTGCAAAATATATTTTTAAAAAATACATCCATAATCGATTTAGTGTTGAGACGTATTATGTTAAAAGGCTGATTCACTCGTATGCTCGTTGGCGACGTGCTTTACCATTTTGCTGGCACGCGCCGTGAGGGAGGCGGCACGGAAAGTGCACGTAGCACGTGGTGCGTGTTCCGCAGGCGGTGGTGGACCACGAGACGTGGGTGCTGAACCTGAAGGAGGCCAACCTGTACGACTACCCCATCTGGTACAAGCTGTACAGCGCGCGAGCGGCCTACCACTTGCCGTCGCTACTGCCGCGCGACTGGGACGACTTCCTCAACCGGCTGCCGGCCGACAAGGAGCTCTTCGACCTCTACTACAAGTAAGCACTCACGCATACGACTCACGCGCAAGGAGAGGAGACGCGATGGGAAAGAGCCCTGAACAAGCGAAACACCCAGTCCAGTGCAATATTTAAAATACTCTAATGATTAGGCGGAAGAACAATTCTTACAGCCTCCCTCCATTACTATTATTACTATTATTACTATATCATTATTATTATCATCATCATCATTATTATCATTTTATTACTATTATCATTTTAATTATTATTATTATTAATCGATTTCAAGTTGAACGCCTACATTATATTTTAAATTACTCATTGAAATCATGCAGATTTTATGTTTGTCACAATGAAACTGTATGAAATGAAGATAATCTACTGTTTCCATCAATTGCCACCTCTAAATACCAATGCGGAAACCAATCACTGATATTACGATTAATTTGCGTTTCAGTTTTCACTACTCAAATGTGCTTGAGTGCATATGTCTACTTGAAGCAGTGCGCGTAGGCTGTGAATAGAGTGATATCCAATTCTTTCCCACGTCAGCTCCACTGTGATATAACCGAAATATTAAGAGGCATTTCGTTGCCCCCGAGATTTAAATTCGGTTTACCCTGATATCCAGAGAGAATAAGACGTTGCGTGGCAGGTACAATAAATTTACAGAACAGTTCTTCTCCAACTGTGAAATAACCATAAAACATGAATCATTCTCCTTCAGCAGGAAAGTCTCATTCACTTGCAGAAAAGACAAATTACATGATAGGCCTCAAATTGAAAACATCGTACCCACATGAAAGCAATTGAAGTTTAACTCGCGTAGTTAAATTGGCAACAAACAAAATCGATGGTAAGCATGTGTTTCTACGTTGTGCTCTAAATTGTTTCATATAATTGACTTTAACGTGTCGTAGTTTAAAAATTGTTTTCTAAGTATGTTTGAGTTAAATACACAAAATACACTACCAAAATAACAAAATTCTTTGCGAGCGAAACACGAGCAACTTTTGTTGTAAAAGCAGGTAGCCTGAGGAACCTTTCTAGGTACCCTGAAACGAAACATTTGCAAACAAGTGCGTAGCGATAAGGAGCATTCCGGGCGCCAGAGGGTACGCTGGCTTAGGCCGTTCCCTGGAGCACAAGTAAACCGTGGGGGAGGTGGGGAGGATTGTTCAGGTATCGTCTGCATTTGTCAAAAGGGCACCCCCGAAGAGAGGTGAGGCACCGTGCCAGGTGTCCAAATGCATTACGTAATAGGCCGCGGTACTCGTTATAATAACTTCATCCATACGCCACCCAACACTGACGATTTTACAAATGTCCAAGTTAATATGAGAAAAAAGTGTAGTAGTAAGTAGCAGTACATTCTGGTTTCAGTAAAATGTAGATATTTTTTACTGAAACCAGAATTCAGTATGTTTAGGCAAATCATGCGGACGTTAAGGAAACTAGATGATTCTATACAAGTGATTAGCAGACGACTTCTTTGTGTACTAATTCACGAGTGAAGCAGAAAGTATTGATTTCCTGGTGGCAGCTGAGATGTGTGGTAATCCATTATAGAGTTTATAGGTGTGCTTACAAAGTGGATCAGGGGGCCGAGCACCCCCAGCTCAAAAGTTTGAGAGAGGCTTCTTAGCCTCACGTAATTAAATATTGTATTTCCTTAAATATGTTCAATCCATAATTTTATACATTTTTAACCTGATAGTTCGGGGAATTGTTAAACGACTTTTGGGGAAGAGGCTCTCAACAGACAGCTGGCAACCCTGGTTTAACAAACAATCAAATGTTTTTATCATCATTGTTGTATCATTATCAGTGCCGGCGCTAGGCATGGTCAGACCGGGCGATCACCCGGTGCCACATAAGTCAAGAGACCCAATGGTGGAATTGATGGGCAAAAATTAGTAAAAAATTGAAAAATATTAAAACTCGAGAAAATCGTCATCGCAATTTTATAAGTCGCGGTACAGTATACTGATACTTCATAAAATTTTCAATTAAAATTTTACCTTAAATAGTTTTCTAAGGTATGACTCTACGAAAAAAATCAAATGGCGCTAATATTAAAATAGATTTTACTGAAACTCATGTATTTAAAATATATTTCCAAAAACTTTTTCTAGCTTAAACGTTGTAATTTTTGTTATTTGTTGAAATAAAATAACTCGAATAACTTGATAACGAATTTCTTGATGAAACTTTCACATTTTGAATGGGAGGTAACGTTTCAGCATTGCCCCGGGCCCAAAATTGTCTAGCTCCGGCACTGATCAGAGAAAGAGGAAATGGGGTCAAATAAGAAATTATTATCGATCTTATTGATCACTATAAAAGAATGGAAGTGCGATCAATTTGCTAACTTCCATTTTTTCTTCTGATACACATATTTAATGTGTGCAACTGGGGTAAGTACTATTCTATTTTTTCACTTTGCTTTCAACTTATGTGAGTTTTATAATTTATAAAATATTATTTCCTTTCTGTATATACTTTTCAGTCTTTGTTGTAGATCAACTTGAAATGGGGAAAAATATTCCGTGAAACGTTATTAATGTTTCCATAAAGATAATACATAGATTTTTTTCATATTTCATTTATCCCAGCATTTAAAAGCTGTGAGTTGTCTATAAAAAACTTGTGATGGGTGCATTTTTTCAGAAACATTTAGTATGGATCTAATGTATCGGGCTAAGTTTTCTGGAGAGAAAAATATGCCAATGGAGAGGTGTTTTATCACTGTAATTACAAAGATGTTAATACCTTGATCTCAAACTAATGATATTTCCTGAATTATGAAGTGTCGAAATAAAGTATTCATGATATTTACTAATGTATTTATTCTCTCTCAATGATGAATGATTTAGAACGAATATTATTCGAAATTCTCAGATAATCTCAAAAGCACTTCTGATATTTTCTATGATATAAGGAGCAACATATCAAACTGTTCAACTCGCTGAATCATTTACATTACATTTTAATATCATTCTGAATATTTTTAAACCTTTATGAACATACACCAATTATATCGTATGAAAGAATATCAAATTCAATTTAAAATATATAACACGTAATTTAGCATTTTCTAATGTGATAATGCAGTGCCACGACCACATCAAACACCCATTTTTGAGTTGTTACGCATTAATGTATTTTAAAAGATGACCGTGTTATTTGTATTTCTGCTCCCAGAACAGAAAGCAAAGTCCGAGCGTTGAGCGTGAATCGCGGTGGCCCTGTCCGCAGATTTACATCGTTCAGTACATTACTTTACAGATGTATTTTTTCAGACTTAATGTAGTTAAAATAGCTAAGCTAACTTAGTCTACACATTGGAGAAGATCCTCTAGGGAGAACCTCGTGTTAAGAATCGTGGTTGGCTAAAATTTTGAGGAATGCTTCAAAAGGGAATCTATTTTTATTCGAGTGTGGGTTGGATTTTTCGGTAGTTTGTGATGGGATGCTGCTGGTATGTCTGTTAGGTTTTGGTAAAAGTTGTGTGATATGTGTGCTATTTGGTTTATTATTGTATTGATATTTAATCCTGAATGAAGTTGTTTATTACTTATGAACCAGGGGGCATTTGTGATTAATCTTAAACATTTATTTTGCATGACTTGAATTTTATTGCCATTTGTGGGGGCACGCATAAAGCAGCAGTGGTCTGTGTCCGCAGGCACTACTGGAAGAGCTCTCCGGAGCGGCAGGCGTGCGACGCCGACTGCAAGAAGCGGCTGGTGTGCGACCTGCGCTCGGGGCGCTCGCACGACCGCCGCGCCCTCTGCCAGGAGCTTGAGAGCCGCGTGGACGCCGGCACGCGCACGGGCTGGCGCCAGTGGCTGTACAACGGGCTGGCGCTCTCGTACGTGGGCGGCGCCTTCGGATGGGTGCAGGGCGCCGTGTGGGAGGCCGTGGACCCCGACGAGTGGGACACGGCCGCCGACTAGACGAACGGGCGCGGGGTGCCGCCCCCCGCCCCCCTCCCCCCGCCCAGCGCGAGAACTTTTTGCAGGACACGGCGATTTACCTTGACCGGACAAAAATCAGACTTGATAGTACGGCACTCGCCATATAAATGTATTAATATGCGTATTTTTATAATTATCTTACATTTAATTTTTTGCAGGCATTTTACATTAATTTTTCAGGCTTTAAACGGGATATTGGTCAATGTAACCTTGAGTTTTTGTTAGCCAACGCTTCCGTGACATCTATTGTTCCCTCATAAAGCATGTAGATTTTCTTCCGAAATGTTGGCAATTTAAAACAAGGAGTTCCATTGATCAACATATATAATTTAATATATATAATATAATTTATAGGTATTGTTATTTTTAATGCAGTAACATAATATATAATAATTGATATATACTATTTATATATTTATATTACGAGTGTCATATAACTGTACTTTTGTATGGTCAAGATAATTCGTTGTGTGCTTCATGGGTTTGTCCAAAAAAATTCTCGCGCCCCGCCCACAAGGGCTGCGCCTGATTAAATGCGCAAAAAAACCCACCCGAAGCCTGATTCGCATGGAAGAATGAGTGAACGGTAGAGTTCGTTGGAAAAGCAGCACAATTCACGATCCAGTAACTATCCATTCAGTAGATCCCATGAAAAGTAGCACTTGTTCGCAGACTTTGAATTGGAGATTTTGTAAGGCACGTGAAGATTTCTACGAATCTCCACTGGAACTCCTATTTATGTCTTTCGTTCACTAGAAAACTAAAAACAATCATTAGAGATGCCTTCATGAAATTCTCTGCGATTTCTTTGCGGGAAGGGCAGAATGACATTTCAATGGACGCGAAAAAAGCATCAATCCATGACGAGTTTCAAAGGGATTTGGTAATATTACCAGTAATTTTAGCAACCGTACGAGAATGGAAGTTACCTCGAGAATGTATTTTTACGATGTACATAAGTAGACTAGAAAAAGTAGGCACGACATTTTCGACGTAACGTCAATTCAATATGGTTGTTTTTTTAAACCTGGCGGTATTTTGACATTCTGATGTAGGCAACTTAAGTGTTCATAACTAAACAAATATAGATTATGTGTCCAATTCGTGCTACAATTTCTCAAAAGATACATTTCCTCAGTAAATAAGACGCGTAGAAACATTGAACTTCATTAATTGTGTACATCGGACGTTTTGATTGTGTTTCACTCTCAAACAGTGTAAATCAAATCGCTTCTCTCGTTGTCATGTGGTCTACAGTTTACAATCATGAACCTCCCCATCTCATTCTTTAATGGGAACCAAATGAAACATCAAGTTTCGTTTCGCGAGGACGGGCTGCGAAGCGTCTTCAACTCCGTCCAGTTCGCTCTTCCGTTCGTTGAGCTCCTTCAGCGCATGCGAATCAGGCCGACCGCCCCGCCCCGCCTCGCCCCTCGACCACCGCCTGTACGGATGTCGCTCGAGAGGCGAGGGCGGCCGAGGGCGTTCACTTGACCCCTGACCCCGACTGGCGTTCACGCGCCGCGCGCCACGCGCAGAGACGCTTCCCGCCGTGCTCCCACTGCCTCCCCTCCTTTGAATGTACCAACTCTTTAGATCAAGTATACAACACTCCTGTCGTTTGTTATTTTTGTATTCGATCATTTTATTTAAGTACGTTTCACACTTAAATTATCGTGTAGTTGAAAGAAAAATCCCTCACATAGTTTCCCGTAGATAATTAGGTGTACTTTATTTAAGTGCCAAGGTAGGTGTACTTTATTTAAGTGCTTGATTTCCAAGCAAGAGCGTATCGTATTGCTAATAGTTTTCGGAAGTTGTGAAATTAATAAGTACGTACATAGTCCATTATCATCATTCTAGCATATGGAAGGCAAAATAATCCACCAGCCGAAGTCATTTTTCTTCTTACTCGTAGAGTACTCCACAGAATCCTTCACAAAGAATCAATTCTTGTGACTGTGACTGTATGGGGTACCTCCTCACATATTAATATGGAAAAACATATTAATATGGAAAACCGGTCGCATCCTCAACGTTCATAAGTTTTGAAAGACCCTCTGGGTCGAAGTAGTAAAATAGAAGCGCAACCATATTACAAGTGCAAAACAAATGCAAAACCCACAAGAATGCGTATAATTATACCAAAGAAATATGGATTATCCTCCTAATTTGCAACAAATAGATGAGCATCTCATTCAAAACCGCGAGTGATTTATACGGTTTTCCCAATCTCTATAGTTTCATTAAGAGCTCACCTGAAATATTTGCGATCTCCATGGGTCAATATATTAGAAATTAAAATTAGGCGAATGCAGACCCACCGAAGTGATTGTCTTGTTTATCCTGAAGGTTAGAATCAAGTTTCAGTCTCCTTAGATGACGTAAATTAGAGGTAGATTTTTATCATTACATTTCATACGGTTAATAGTGACTATCAGCAAAATCAGCGTACAAAAATTATATTTTAAATTAATTTTAATGAATCACAGTTCAAAGTTTAAAAAATGACGCCTTACAGATGATAATTAAGAATAATAAGGAAGAACCGTGTATTTTCCTTTTGGATTTCTTTCAAACACAAATTGCAATTTGCGAAATTCGCGAAGAACTATCATATTTGACCACATATTTGAGGTCAAATAAAAATCGAAAGTGAAGCAATATACATTATCTTTTGAGAATTTTATCTTTTCTGTGCATGTATATTATTAATAAATACATATGTGTCTCAATAGAATGGAGATAATAGGAAAATGGAGAAGAATATGGTTGCTCTGGTCTTTAAGTGCAGTTATTCGAACACCTTACTCTACCATTTTGTTTCAATTACAAGAAAGTGATATGGAACTCTGTAGTTGAATTAATTTTATAAACGCGAAAATGTATTGTCATAAGGCGATTTTCTTGCCCAAGTTGTCCTGCTAAATTGCTAAATTGTTAGTTGTCTACAAAAAAAATCTTCAAAAATATTACTATGGCGATGTGAAGCAAAAACCGTCGTTATGTCTCTGTAATTAATTGTAAGTCACGTTTCCACCTTCGACAATCGAAGGGAGAATTGATTTATTTTAAAAAAGGTTACATCAAGGCTTTGGAGAGGGCATACTTCATTAATCAAATGCCACAAGTCTGTGACAATTAAAATGGATTGTGAACAAACTGATAGATACAGAAACTGACCTAGTGCAATATCGCGTCATGACCCTCGCCATGCAATATATATTATTTTGCATGAAGACAAAAATGCCTATTGTTATTAAAAACGCGTATTGAACTACGTCTTGTCTATTATAAATAATATGGAACATTCCGTGAGATATTACATCAAATTACACGAAAACCTCGTAACTCTCCCAAACTCTTAAATTGGATACCTATTCTCCAATTTAAATATACTGACTTATGATAGATCATCAGCTGGACGCGGTAATCCAATTCAGAACTTCGTTACGACTTTTAATTTTTGGTACTGAAGCTCGCGATTAGATATTCGCAGCACAGCTGATCTGTCACAAGTTACTATATTTAAATCGGGCATTAGGTGCGCTCCTGGAGCCTGAGCATGGGGCTTCCCTGAGAAATTGGAAGCGTTGCAGTTCCTCTCGCGTGTGCATAAGCTGAAGTGTCAGCAGTGGAGCATCTGCAGAGGGGAGGAGAACGAGTTTACCTTCGCTCTTGCGAAGAGCTAGAGACCATCGTGTCGCGGCGCCCGAGACAAGCGAGGAACAAAAGAACGAAAGCCCCGAAGCAGGTCCCCAGAACGAACTCAAAGCTGTTTAGAATGTGAACGTTAAAAACCGTCGAAGCAGGAAGACCAAGGACGTTTGTGCGGCTCGTCACACATGCAGAGCTGTTTTCACTTAGCGAGGACTCCCCACACAATATTTTTGTGAATGGAGGTTACAAGTTCTCAAAAGCGACCACATTAGTATAAAAAAGACAGAAAAAACAGTTAATTACCAGGAATAAACATTACCGTGTTCTAATAAAAGATCTAAACTAAATGTTAAACATTATTTCATATAAAGAAAGGTATTGAAACAAAGGTCAATTTTCTTTCGACAAGACGTCCTTGAAAATATCAGAGTTGGGTACTACTGAAACAATTCTTTTATCATAAAAAACAACTCAATGTTCGAGTAATTACATTTACAGACGAGTAATGCGCTAGTTAATTTTGTACTTTTTCAATTCGTACTACAATAGAATTTATAGAAGCGAGTGATGCTGATTAATTTTGTTGCTGATACAAATACACTCAAGAAGTAAATGTGAAAGATCTTAGTCGTCAATGAACGAACAAACCTGCGAATAAAGGAAAAAAAATAGAGAAATCAACCATTGCGGATGTCCATTATATATTTCAGGAGAAATATAAATGCTAATTAGCGCGTGAATTGAATCTCAGCTGCAGTAGATCTAGTGAAGTACTAGTATAATAGACTGCGTTCATCCGAAGCTATCTTTCCGACTTTTAGATCAGTACTTCATAGAGAAGCATGTACATTTAACAGCAGTGCAATTTTCAATTATGAACGTTTCTTCACTAAACGTTTTTTAATAGCTGTGTACATACATCGTGGTTTCTTCTATCCACATCGTCCACCATTTCAGGCTAGGTCTAATCAATTAGTAGCGAATCTGCTGACAAAAAATCAATTTATCTGCTATTTATCTACGTGAATCTAATAACCTCCGTTCAGAAAATCCCATCGAGTTCATAACTCCAGCGCAATTGTGACGTGCATTATTTATATAATACAAGATATAATTTAAGAGATTGTTTTAATGCCACTCTGTTTAGAGTTACGTTCGAAACGAGTTATGAACATAACCACCCGTTATGCGGACACATGTTTCAATTTCCAACATTACAATTTTCCCGAACCAGTACACATATTCAAGACAACGTGAATTGAAAAAACTAAATATTAGCATGAAAATCGTTGCGATGTATTTTCGATGAGTATACATTTATTGACGTCCGTTTTTATCTGAATAAATCCCATTCTAAAGCGGCGATAGTTTGCTGTATTTCTTTACACTGTCTTGAGGTTTATTCAGGATTTAGAGGTTCCCAGGGACAGTTCGCGATTTGAGCTTCATCAAAGGAACCAGTATTAAGAACCCCGTTTCCCTGACCAGCCCTTCGTTCCCCATCCGCCCAACCCCCTCGCATGCTGTCTCCTTCCGCCCAGTGCACGGCGGCCGTCGTCAGCGAGGAGCGCTGCCCGCGCTTGGGGCCGGGGGAGCGGCCTCCGCAGGTGCCTTGAGCCGGCGATGTGACCGGTCGCCCGAGCAGCTCGCGTGCAACGCAGTGGTGGCCTGTTCTCGATTCAAATGAAGCTCTGATTGACATTTTTACTCAAACAACCTAAAGGAGGATGTAAACGAGCGTCTGCTCGCCCCAACTTTAACTTTGATTTGTCAATTCAATGGAAATGCAATGCCGTTACAAGTGTCAATCACCTACTTCTATGACTCGGATCGTACACATTCGTTCGCCGTGAAAATACAGTCAACGATTTCAACGTAATTTTTCAAGGCAACCTATATAAAGTCAAAAATATAACATTGCACTTATCGAAATTATCTGCCCGAGCATTTTTTCAAATTAGCATATTGAATGAGATTACCATTTGACAACACTTGTTATGCAAATAAAAATGTCACATGCGGTTTCTTATCATTCCGGTCTTGTGTTGTCACATTTTTTAACTCAACCGCTCTCTTTGTCTATCAGATGTGCAAATACACTTTTAAGCAGACTTCCCATGTCTTTAATATTTCAGAAACGAGAAAAGTATTACTACGGAACGAACCGTTGGTACGCATAACAGAAGCCGCAAGTCGGAAAAATTTAAGGATCAAAGAAAGCTTCGAAAGTGAGTTAATTGTATGTACACTGCTCGGGCATGGCTGACTCACATCGCTCCAAAATAGCGCATAGCATTCTAAGCTCGTGCTCAATAATGTATTCATATACCTGATAAACTGTGATGTTAGTTTGTAAGCTAGGCAGCATGTCAAATAGATTCTCTAACCCTGTTCAGTGTATGCAGTAAAATTAGATGACATGTGGTGGTTGCTCCTATTATGTAAATACACTTAACTAACCTTACTCACTCTGTATAGTTATTGGTTTCTCTACCATCACCTCCAACCTTTTAAATCTGAATGCTAGTTTTTCAAGTCTTCTGAAGGTTGCATGATGGCTGCAAGGAAATACAGACAATATTCTGGTCTACAGATAAGTTGGAAGCCCAACCATTTATCTACAGCACCCTGAATGAATTTCATATGTCAAGCGGAAACTAATGGAATGATGCAACTCTACTAATTTTGCATGGTTTTGAAAGCACGAAACGAGGTATTCCGAGTGTTCTTTCCACGAAACTCAGGTGACATTACAAATCTACAAAAAACTGATTAATGCGTAGGTTCTATCAAGATAGTCTTTCAAATAAACGGAATCTTTATAGTTTACATTTTTGAAAACTTGGTACTATTACTCACACACATTAAAGCAAAAGCAGCTACAAAACTGAACAAAATAAAATGTATTGAAATTAATATTTATTAAATACTTACTTTATGTTTATCAATGCTCATAGTTAATAAGGGGAAAAGTGATAGTAAAATTCGAACATCGTTAATGAAATATACAACGCTAACGCAGATGATAAAAAATAGTTCATTCCCATTGACATCTCGTCTATAAATTGGATTTTTCAAGTTGTTTTCATAAATTATATTTTTATGTTTTCTTCCTCATTTTCAACAAAAGATAGACAACACAAGAGAAAAATGAAAAGAAAAAGCTACCTGAAAGTACTTGGCAGTACACATCGAATTCACTAGCAACACGAGGCTCACTCAGAGTAAGAAGTTTTGAAAAGAAGGTAGAACAAATTACAAAACGTTTCTTCCGCGATGTTTATTGCATCCCTGCACTAAGCTAAAAATCTCCAGAAAACCCACTTTGTTTAGTATATGCACTTTGCGAACAACATTGGGAGATCTCTACGCATGATTCATGAATCTCGAAGAGATCTTTTTCTTATATAATCAGTGGTGTTTCTCATATTCCAGGCAAACTGTCTTCTCTGCATTTCATTTATTTACTGAAGGATAACCTACAAGTTTACCTCCACTCTCTGCTCTCTATAATCTCCTTATTCATTCCAGTGCTAGAGAGTAGTAATAAGAACCGAGGTAGGTAGAATAATAATATTACACATGTATTTTTAACAGCAAAATCTATTTGAAACAATCTATTAATTTCGTCCTATTGTATACTTTTTTCCAAAAATTCATTTTGAAATTGAACTTAATTAAGAAGATTGGTTGTGGTAGGACGTCTTTGGCATATTGCTAATTTAGCTTATTAGTTTGCTGCTGATAACTTTCTCAAACTGGAACAATTCAAGTCTCATCCTGTATAGTATCCTTAGCAGTATAGTGGTATTTTTCTTATCTCTAATCAAATATGTAGTATTTCCTCTGGATTGTTTGAACTATGTACCTACATCCACTTTTGTACATACTACTGGGTTTTCTTTTATTGTACAAACGTGAGCCAAGCGACTTACATGGTGGAAGTGGAGAGGTGTCGGTATTTATTGATATATTCTCTGGGCGCAAATTGCTAATAAACGTGTGTTTGCAGCATGTCGGTACTGATGGCCATCCCGAGCATTACCTACCAAATGCTCGGCTTTGGCTAGGGTGCAGGAGGCACATCTGGCAGGTTCCAGTGCCAGACCTTTGGCAGTCTTCACCACCAAAGCTACGGCTGCTGAATGTCAGATGCTCTTCTTAGAGGGCATCACACATCTCAGGGACGACGCAGATGTGTGTGGTGCATGAGTGGAGCATAAAGTATTATGAAGTCATGTGTGCTCCTTTCACCAAGTGAAGTTCTGGACAGCACCGAACTAAAATAGACCTAATAATGTGCTCCACATCTATAGATCTCGATTAAACACCAAATGCAACATGGTTGAACATGTACAAAAGCTATCAGCCTAGCTGAAAAGTCAGCTGTACTAGGACAATAGGTCTAGCAGCTCTAAAAGACTATTTTTGCACTTCTTCGTTAGCATTCCTAAAAATCATTATCACCTGACAACATACTTCATAGAATTTCTGCACGAAGTGCTGTTCAAAAGTATGTGTGGTTTATAAATTCGACAGTGAAAATCACTCGTGAACTACTGAACCACTAAACTGCCACCCGAAATGTCTGACCTTAACGAAAGGAAATTATTATTTTACTAGTAAATATAGAAACAGGAGCGGGTCGATCTGAAAAGAAAACAGAAGCAAGCTTCACATGGAGGGAAAACGTCTAACGACCAACACCAACAAAAGGGCGCCCAAGTCCGTACGTCAACTGACCTTTTCTCCCTGGAAGTCGTAGAGCCGGAAGCAATCGGCACAGCTGCGCGCCGCGAGGGCCAGCGCTTTCTCACCGGCAGGAATCGGCAACCTGCTACACTGACGTTTGGAGACGGAATCGTCGTGTGCCGAGATTCCAGAAGCAGTGTTCGGAGGGGAAAGGGAGGGGTGGGGGAGTTCGTCTGAATCGCGGGTACGAAGTCAGCTGCCACGGGGTTCCGCACAAGCACGCAGTCGTTCCGCAAAGTGTTCTCGGTATCAGCACAGAGGTAGGAGTGATTTAGTAGGGCTAGAAATTAGCGTCAGTGTAAAATCACACGTGAACTATTTAAACTTTAAACCTGCCAATACAAATGACTATGACCTTAAGGAAAGAAAAATCAGTAAGAGGCGCGATAAGGTAATGTAGCCAATGTATGAACAAATTTTGGGCCACGTTGTGACACATCTTGGTCAGTGTCAAAGCAGCTATTTAAAACGTCTTTAAGTTTCAAGCAACACTTATTCTTATACTATTTTATCACTCTCTTGTTTGACAACTCTTATTGCTAACACTCATTAAAATATTTTAATGAACAACTGATATTTCAGATATTTCTTAAATAAATAAATCCTTCAGATAAAATCTGCGGGGATTCTTTTTATGATGGCTATCTGAAAACTAAGCTTACATAGTCAATTTTCACTTTCAAGTCGTATCTGACATTGTTAAACATCCACTAACACTCACTTGAGTTCAAGCCCTATTCGCTCAACGAGAAACCAAAGTTGAATTCTTAAGCAATAACGACCTACGAGTTGGAGACGTTAGTTACCACGCCAATTGACCGCTCATGAAATGGAGTTCGATCGCAGGCGCGCCAATCTCCACATCCTGAACCCAATGCAAAAAAGTGTTATTGCCAGCTCTACTTGTGCCGACGGGCAGAGCTTCGTACGTGCCACTCGTACGCGCACGCACTAGCAAGGTCGCCAGTGCTTATGGTAGAGCTGGTAATGGCCGATAACGTTATCGGGCCATTCAACGGCGACCTTCTCGTCCATTGACGACGTTCGCTTTAAATGCTCTGGAAGCGGTCTGTCATTTATACCTAGGGTCCCACACAGGTTACCCATCTAAAAGACCAATCTCTATAGGGAGATGTAAAGGTGAGGGTTTGGAGATCAAGTCAATAAAAGCATTCTTTGTAAATTGAAATATGTAATTAAAAACTATACTGAAATTACCGTTGCTTTTATAAAAATAAATATAATACTTGCATAATATTTACATAGTTCTTATTTATAAAATAATACATTTTGTACACATGTTCAGGTACTATTTCCTGACTTGAGCAATATAAACATTTAGGTAACATGGCTGTGAAAACAATATTTCAACATGTTATCAATCAACAATGTCTAACAGGTTGAGATTTCACAGTCAAAGAGAGCAAATAGTTTACACAAGGCAAAATACTAATGGCATATTAAAATTGATTTAATCTCATTAAAATACTGAAATAAGTGCCACTTAATACTCACATCAATACAATAGGAACTTGGCATTCTCTGAACTTTGAGCAATGAATGCAGTCAAGCGGCATACAATACAACAGCAAATGTAAACAGAATACAAAATTATAAAATGAGATTCATATTGCACAAAAATTAAGGCTACATAAAATGCTACAGGTAGATCATAATCTGACAAACAAAAGAAGTGAGGTTCATCAAATTAGTAGATTTAACATGAAGGGAATGCAAAGACTAATTACAGAAAACACATTTACACAATTAAATAAAAGGTTAGAGCTTTCATACATAAAACACATTGCTAGCAGAGCATTGTAACAAAATACTGCAGCTACAGAATGTTTATTAGTTATCACTCTGCTAAGTTGGCAGGCTAAATTTTCAAATTCCTCTCTTCAAAATGACTTTGTGAAACTTTATGAGGGTAAGTGAGGCAAGCACAATTTCAAAAATAAGAAATGCAATAATCACAGACGCCTAAGATTACGGCGTGATTCTTTGCTGCCAATGCAAATCTTACGGCGCACAGGGAGAGGACTATGTCCACGACAGGGTAAACCTTCATGAATATCACACAAACAAAACACACAAAAGCTATACTGGCAGCCAACAGCTTGACATTGAGCATAATTAGATGTGGCTTGTGATGGGTGAGAGCATCTTGGACAGCGAATAAGGCAGGTTCCTTCATCTAGAGCAATTCCAGCCTGCAACAAATGTATGCAACAAAATACATTAAGGATCTCTGGATAGGTACTGAAAGTTTTAAAGAGGAAAGACAACATCTCTTACTACACAGCAAATTGAAATATTTAGTAATAATAATAATTATTATTATTATTTTAAAAAAAGACTAAATTTGTGACCTGGTAAGATTTATTGTTGTCAATAACAATAATAATATAATTATTAGTACTACTAATACGGAAACAATTGCTTTCTTAAATCTTTGAAGAATATATTTTATTTCTTTTATTTTTAATATCTAATTTACCTTGAAGAAAAGTTTGAAGCGCACTTTACTTGGACTAACAGGTGGGCTCTGAGGAGTACTAGGTGGAGTTGATGAGTTGCTACCTCTTCTGTCAGTGTTTTGAATCTCTCTGAAAATTCCTTTACTTGAAGTCAGAGGAAGGTTTAGAGAATGTCCAGTTTGTTTGAATTTTTCCTAAAAGAAAAAATAATTTATTTCCTATATAAAGATAATTATATTTAACAAGTCACACATAAAAAACATGGGAAAAAAAAATTAACTATATGTGATGAAAGTAAAAATAAACTGAATTTCCCTGAAATCTTTTGATATTGAATAAAGTGACAATCTAAAAATGATTATTCTCAAATTTCACTTTATGTTCTGAAGAAATGTATATATTTTTATTAAAGGTACAAAACATACCCAGGTTATGTTCTCCTTGGCATGTTCAACATGCCTTACATGCGCCAATCGCCTACGATTAGCCACAGGATCATTAACACATATTCTTCGCCACTCTGACGATACTAAGCACATAGTAACTAAATCCTCCGGCTGTAAATAACTCAGAATCCTGGAAATTATTACAGGGAAACTGCCCGAAACACCAGCAAAATACGCTAAAAAATCTAGGCGAGATACACCACAAT
This sequence comes from Teleogryllus oceanicus, assembly GCA_964035755.1. Classification (NCBI taxonomy): domain Eukaryota; kingdom Metazoa; phylum Arthropoda; class Insecta; order Orthoptera; family Gryllidae; genus Teleogryllus; species Teleogryllus oceanicus. Next base: position 111,584,530 of record CAXIVR010000004.1, on the reverse strand, counting down.
AATTACACTGACGAGGTAAACAGCGTCCTGTGCTTTCAGATCGTTCATGGGTATAACTAATATCTTGTTTAAATTTCTTCGCAACAATTTTTCCGAGAAAAATACCAGATTTTTTCTTCGAGTTCACAGATCTGGTTTCTGGTTTTGAACGAAGCACAGTCTTTTCTTCGCGTGAAGTAAGCACTTCTGCAACTGTCTTTGTTTCACTCACCGATTCATCGACAAGTAAGTGGCTGAAACAGTCTGCAAGGGTACCATTTTTGTCATTGGTTGGACTGTACTGACCATCTTTTTTTTCATTCACAGTAGATGGACAAGAATAACGTAAGCCATCTTCCAAGTATTCGTTGACGTTTTCCAATTTCAAACTCTTATAGTTCTCTCCCAGGTGCTTTCTTAAACTACTTAATTTCCCAGTTTTTTGACTCGTTAAAGGCGTATCATATATGCCATGTTCACTTAGCCCACGAATCGATAGATTAACACAGGTTTTGTCAGGAGAATCGTTGCACAAAGTACTTGGCGTCGCCGTAATATAACCACTATCATTTGAGAGAGTCGGCGTAGATTCCAGGTGCTTTTCTTCAGAGATTTCTCCAGAATATGTATAATCCATCTGAAAAATAACCACAATTAAATGAAGCAAATTATTTCCACAAAATAATTGTGAATCTCGCGGGAACGCAATTTACAAAACAACTGAAAGATACAAACAATGCATACATCATACGCGAATAATTCTTAATTTTTGACAGAAACATACACTATTTATTGCAAATATTGATTCAGAAGATTTCCAATAACTAAGATATTGCTCAAAATCACTTACCGTGAACTACTTTCGTAGACGGGAAGGAAAATACAACGCATGCAAACCACGCTTAATACCACCCGTCAACAGCCATCTTCAGTCGGTAAGCTACTATTCGAATTTCCAGCTCTTGTAGAATAGAAGAGGGGGGCTACGAACTAACTAATGCGATTGGCTGAGAATGGTAGGGAGGTTCACTTCAATACCCATTCTGTTTGGTTGTTTCAAACCACGTGATTATGAGAAAATAGTAAGTCAAAGAATCTGAATTAATGCGACGAAAATGTATCTAAAATAATAATAATATTAAATGAAGAAATTACACCAACGCCATCGTATACAGGAAAGACAACAAGTAAAATTTTTCTCTCCGAACATTATTTCGCGAAGGGGTGATAAAAAACTTATTTTTTTACTTTTCTGAAATAAATAATTTACTGATCGTGTTTGTATCCAGATATACTCTTTGTTTGTATCCATGAAATTAATATTTGTTACGTTTGCTGCATTGCTTAACAGTACGTTTCGTTTGTTTTTATGCCACACTTGGGTCAAATTCGGTCTTAGCTTGGTGAAGTGTGGTGTATGGTGTAGTTAACTTGCGGAAAACCCGTATAAATCTAGCGTAATACGTAAGTTGTAATTCAATAAATGGTATTTGTAGTAATCGGTCAAATATGTAGCAGTGAATGAGGTTATGTTGAACGAACTTTTTTTACACAGTTGAGGAACCATTCAACATCGGCGTTTTACGATAAAATCTAGGGGTTTGACGAGCTACTTTCGAGGACTTGAATTTAGAGGCCCGAAACTTTGTGAGTACTCCTGTCAAAATATTCTGTAGATATACTATTAGATGCGTGTTTTACGAAATTCATTCTGCAATGATATTTTTTTGTAGAACTTAAACCCATAACCTTACTAATTGTTTAAAGTATCATTTTTTTATATGTATAAATGGTAGACTTGTTTCATGTCTAGCGATAAAGGAAATATGGATTCAAGTGCTCCCAAAGAGACTTCGACCACAATGATATATACTTGTGGTGGTAAGTAACTAAGTACTTTGTCCTTGAAATTTGATTCAAAGACATTATATCCCTTGAATTAATGGATAACTTTATTTCAGAGTGTCATCATGAAAATGAAATTAAACCAAGAGATCCTATTCGATGCAGAGAATGTGGTTACCGTATCATGTACAAGAAACGTACCAAACGCTGTATCCTTTTGTGTACCGAAGAATATTTTTCTAATTTGGCCAAAGCTCCAATTGTGGAAGCTTTAATTGGTGTGGATTTTCACCAACATAGTTGTAGTTGACAATGCCATGTATGGGTAATTATTAGGGCTCGGATGCTAATAACAAAAATACTCCTATAATGGTTGATGCCTGCTAGACTGAAATTTCCCCCCACCCCTTTTTTCATTGGACATTTTCCTTTTAACAGTCACTTTGGGTCAGTCATGTTGAAGCATGATATTAGTTCTTAATTTCACTCCACCTTGGCAAAGGGCATAAATGTATTTGTTTCCAATGTTGCCTTCTAGATCATGCAAAACCTTTAAATTTGAAGTTTGTAGAACAAATAAGCAACACAGAAATGAGTAATAAACATCCACCCCCTGATGTTTATTGCTGCATTTCATTTGCAAGGCAGTGCCATTTGAGAAGTTGACAACACCAATGGGTGTTACTATTTTGAATTGAGGGCAAGTTAGTAAATTTGAATTGCTTTGTTGAATAAAGTTTTGGATTGAGAATAGCCATTGAAAAGGAAGCTGAGCAAATTAATGCTGGAGGGCACATGAGCGCACTTTAAAATGCATTTTTTGAGAAGGGCTATCTCTGCTTGTGTGCCTGGAATACGGATGTCTAACAGCACTGATGTAATGTCTATTGCTCGATGCTCGGGTGCCTGCAGGCTAATTTTCAAGTACCTTGTGTGGTAGTTATTCCTTTCCCTCCAGTATCCTTGGATGTGTGAGAGATGGTATGTCATAGAATAAGTTTCTTTACAAACTTTATATTTTTAAATCATAGTTGTATTTTTTTCCTTAATATTGAACAGTGGTGGTGTTTGATGCAAGATGATAAAACTTTCAAGAACATTGAATGTACATATGGAATTTTTTTTATATATTTTAAAATATAATAAATATACAGGAGATAAATGAATTTATTGGCAGTTTCTCACATTTATCATTCACTGTTCTCATCCTCACTATAAACACACATTGTAATGAATGCCGATCATAACATTAAAGCTTGTACAAGGGGTGGGTGCAACATAGATACAACCCAGTGTAGTACTACGTACAAAATAGGTTTGTAGCAGAAACAACAACAAAGCGACAAACAAGTGATTGATCTACATTTCTGGAAGTAATAAAGCATCTTTTAGATAAATTCATAATATATACATGAAAACATTTGGTTTTTAACATTTGCTTGTGGGTGGTGAGGCTCTCGCACACGAGTAGACAGATTTGTACTGCTGTGTAAATTACTCCGCTTACATGCCTCTAGTTCCATTCTCACATTAAACTATGGAAGGTTTCAAAGGTTAAGAGGCATTTTTTTTGCCATTAATGGACTTTTAAAAAATTTGTAATAAAAATTGAACTTCACTAGCAGGCATGCAGTCACATCTGCCCCACAATTTCAGCAGTAAAAACCTTGAGCTTTTATTATCTAACTAATTTCGAGATCCAAGCTATGCCCCATTGCAAAGATCTACATTACCCCACTGCAAGGCTGTCACCTTTCCAGAACGATCTTTTAAATATTTGCATTTGTAAAATAAAATTAAACAGATGGCATATGCATTTGTTTTTGTAAACATGAATTCAGAGATTCAATTTCAAAAAGACCTTTCATTTGATGGTGATCACGGCCTCTTAATACTTTTAACACTTTCGAGTTGGAATTTTCTTGTACGATGCCACCTTACTTATTCATGGAAGGCAGAATACTGCACATCTGCTTGTGGTTCATGAAATATTTGAATTGCACATTAACACTACATAATACAAGTTAATCGATGCCAATATGGCACACTTAATGCTCATCTTCCCTGGACACCATTGCAAGGGCTTCTTCCCCAAGACGCAGGACGTCTTAACCTCACAATACGAATCGAGATACATTTTAATCAGACAGTATTTGGTTAAATTATCTTTGTGTGAAGGCAATACCCGTATGAAAATAGTAAGACAGTTCTAGAAAATTTAAAATCTTGGATTTGCAGAAAGGGCTACATGTTAAAATTTAATGTTATGCAATACTGTGAGGAGAGAGTAATTTTGCGTCTCAGTGATGTCACCCCTCGAATTACATATTAAGTTGATTTCCCGGCAAATGGAAAGTATTCCATTATATTACTACATTTAATGTTATAGCTAAGAACTGTTGAACAGTTGTGAATTAGAATTCAAATGGCACAACTCATAGGGACAGGCACTCAAGTTACAAAATCCATTAATAATACTCTAACAAATGCGATTGTTATCACACATGGGATACACACATACATATAAAATTATTGATAAAATTCAGTTGATTGACATTTAAGTTGCTATCAAATTTCATTACAGGGACAGTAATGACCTCACCTTTCACAGCAATATAAAGTCCTCAATAATTCAATTATTCAGTGCATGAAGTACCAAGGATTCTTGAAATGGAAGCGAATTTGCGACCATATGTCCGAGCTGCCCAAACCAGCACCATGCAAAGGGCAGAGAAGACCGTACCAACCAATTACTGCAGTTAGTTAACCTAATTTTTAGATATATATCTACAATTACGAAAAATCAATCAAGTGGTTGGGTATTTTGTTAATCCATATACAGTCAGTTCTATAAACAATTTAAAAACAATCACAGAATTTTGCACAGATTAAAGCAAATGTCATTGCCCCCGTGCAGTCTGGACATGTGGTCGCTGAGGGAGGGACAGAAGTAGCTGCTTACATCTAACTCACATGACTATATGCCATTTCACAGTGCAGAATATCTTACAAATTATGTCAACATGAGTCGCATCTCAACAAGTAAAGCATAAAAATGGAACACTAATGTGGGAGTGAGCAAGCTTCTTGGCAAGAGGTCCACCATGTCCTGACCTTCTGCCAGATGTACCATGCCTGTCTTCACCAAAACAACACTTGAATGTTGCACTTCATCCATTAGCCTTAATATAAATATAGATTTGATGGTATTCGATACCATCAACTCTCCGTGATAAGGATAATAAATTATCTAAATTTCTGTACAAATTGGCAAGGAAATAAAAACAAAACATCCTTTTATAAAACAATTTGAATGTGGCTCTAAATTAAATGCACTGTTATGGGCTTCAAGAACAGTCTTATCCCTGTTAAGATGGGCAGTAATTTGCATTGGTCCATTTAATTCCTATATACAGAATTTGATGCATTGGTGTTTTGTGACTTAAAACTGTCGTCTTGTGCAACTGACACAAGTATGTGACCATGACCTGGCTGAAGTTGCATGCTGGTCTTGAGAATGACAATTTGTCAGCAGCTGCCTCCTCAGCTAGCTGCATAGCATTCTTAACAGCTCAAGCAAAGTACATAACTTTCTTGGTGTCTGCATGCACAGTTATGGCTCTTGCCATTGCTCCTGGAGTGCGATCTTCACTGCTGCCCGACTGATGAGAGCCCTCCCCACTGCAACAATAGCACAATGAAGTTTCACTGTTCAGCAAAATCTTTTGTTCTCTCATTTATATAATGTCATTTTTTGAACAATATCTACATCTCATTTTTTCAACAATTTATTTGAAAGTAGCATAGTTATTTGAAAAAAGTGTAGATCGAAGAGGGTCCTAGGACCATGTAGGAATAAGCATCAAAATTAATTTAATAAAAAGGTTTTGCTTAATACACATGTACTTTATATTTATATTTACAGTTGACTCCGGTTATAGTGAGCTTCAGAGGACTAACATTTTTGGTTCTCTATATTCGACATGAAAATTAAATAGAATTTCTCCATAACAATAGATTTTATTAATATAGAGATACAGTGAAATACATTAACAGCTCTAACTGAAAATTACTGTATCTTTACTTGTCTTTAAAAATCAATTATTTTAAATTGTTTACTTCGCACTTTTTCCATTAGTAATTTCTCTAGATCTTTGTCCAAGTTCGTGTTCTCTCAATACTCGATTCTGAATTGTCCGCCTAAGCATCTTAAACGCAGTCTAAACACTCTTCAATGCTTCTTGCACTGTTTGAACAGGGTCTCACTCTCCGATGGCCCTTTACTTGCCTAATAATATATGAGATGCTTTCGGTAGCAGATGGCGCACATGGCTAATGAAACTGATCGCTTTTCCGCGTGGTACGGCAGATATCGCCAGGCTAAGACAGTTGTGTGCTTAAATAGAACTCAACGTGTTTCATCCCGCGGAATGTCAAGTAACACCCAGCTTGAAACGGAGCAACCAATCGCACATCGCTGCTGCTAGTTGGTAGCCCCTGCTTTTGTTTCCACAGTGAAACAGAGTGGCATAAGGTCATCAGTAGGTACCCATTCTGTGGCTGCTACCTTCACCTCGGGGAGACTTCGATTATGATTTTTGGCCGACAATATTGTTTTCAAGCTGCCTAACGTTGGAATTTTTTGCCCAGAGGCGATACATTCTTTTTTGAGAGGAATTAATTTCCAGGGCGTATTTTCTAAGTTCACTATATCCGAGTCCACTATTACCGGAGTTGACATAAAATAAATAAATAAATAAATAAATAAATAAATAAATAAATAAATAAATAAATAAATAAATAAATAAATAAATATATATATATATATATATATATATATATATATATATATATATATATATATATATATATATATATAGAAAAGAATTACATTTAGCATTAAGAGCAGTTTGCACAATACATGTTTCATCATACCTGTCATGTTCCTTTTCAACAAGGTGGTAACGGGCTCGAAAAGCTACCAAATGTGCATAATAAGCTGGAGCAGGGATGGAAACTGAACGTGTACATCTAACGTAAGTATGACAAAGTTGGTAAGTTAAACACTGCAACTCATCAGAATCAAAGTGGTTGTCATCCCACAACACATGGTAATGGCTGGGACGAGATGTACCCTGAAAAAAAAAGGAAAGAAAACAGCTTTGTGAGCAAGATTATGAAATATAGACTTCTATTAATTGTCTTCAGTAAATTACTCACTTGAATACCCTGATGACTACAGAGGTAGAAATCAAACTCTGTAGGATGTGTTATTCCAACATCAACAGTGGTCCCAGCAGGAATGTTTCCAGACTTGCCCGATTGTTCTTTCTTGTCAGCACAAAACAGCCTGAGAAAAAAGAAAAATGGTTGTGCTTGGATGTTATCAATGAACGTAATCTGGAAGACTTCATTTTTAGAAACACACGAACATTAGATATCACCAATACTTGTTGTATACTGTTATGTTAACTTATAACACAAACATTTACTTAAGAAGACCAATTACCTAGTATGATGACGCTTCTGAACCACAATGAATGTAATTCCAGGTTTATAATCGCCTTCTAGCTTAATACAAGCTTCACGGATAGCAGTAAGTTCATGTTGCAACACCTGCAATATATTGCCTATGTAAATTAACTCATAATATATTACACACAAAATACATAATACCTTGGCACTTACATGAAGGAACTGGCCTTCCGATACACCATCTCTATAAAGAATAATTCGATGAGGCTTGTAACCACCAGTGCTTTTGTAGAACATGATGAGAAGTTCCCTAGCAACATAAATATATGACCACAATGTAGACACACAAAATCAATGAAATTTTCATTAACAGTGTAATCTCATTAACATGTTATTCAAGGGACCAAGAATCTTGAATGTTGTAAAATATGAACATCAAGTACACTAGAAATTAATTTAATTGCTAATAATAATAATAATAATAATAATAATAATAATAATAATAATAATGTACATGACTTTTCAACAATATATTTTTTCAAAATAAACCATTAAAAATTAAAAAAAAAAAAAAAGTTAAAAAAGAATTTCAAATATACTTTTAATCTTTCGACAGACTTAATTCCTAAAATGTTTGTAAAAAGTCTAACAGTTCTATATAATAATTTGATTTGTTAATTTTATAGTTACAAGCATTCACAGCTTTTTCATTACAATGAAAAACTGATGTACCAAGTGGTTAAATTTTCTTATTGCAATTTCTGAGAAAGTAAACAAACATACCTGACCATGGAACTCAATTCTTGGATGATTTCTTGACGATGTTGTTGTACCCTCACTGTAGCAGCGTATCGGCTAGGATGGGCATCCATAGAGCCAACAACTGCAGCAATGGACGGCTTTTTGTTATCTCCAGCTGGAGGGTGTGTTACATCAGCTCCCAAAAAGATCACTGGCTCATTGAAAACCTAGAAAGCACATTTATGGTTTAATCACACAATCTAGTAAAAATGAAAGAATTTCTTTTGGCAGTCATGTAAAATTTCAAATGATTTCTTATGACTACTGTGAATCTTCCTATCATTTTCTTTTTTAACAAATCAAAGTACAAGTTGTAAAACAAAGCATGTACGTGCTTCAACCTTAACAATGCCAGTGCAGTATCTCAGAATTGACACTGAATGACCCATTTATATTTTTACTTCAAATCTATTACTGGAAATCGATATTTTAAAAACTTATTTCTAGAAGATAGCGTTCCATTTTGGTTAAAAAATATGAATTGAGGCAATAGCCGTTTTGTTTTTAATTTTTTGTGCCACCACTTCAAAATGTCTTTAAAATTTCAATATTTATAATTCAAATTTCTGATAGAAAAAAACCTGTATATTACATTATACAGCAATACACACTACATAAAAAATATTTTTGAGAATATTTCAAATATGAATTTTTGAATCAAATTTGGAATGATTACACGGCTAAAATTCAGTATTTTATTTTATGTCTGATATTACTTAATTTTGCTTTAGGAACACTCTTTTCCAGAAATCAATCACCCTGATATTGCAAACTTCAGCTGTTCACCACATAGATGCCTAAAATACTCTTTGTGAGTAAACCTTAACCAACAACACAAAGGCAAACTATACTTCCTGAAAATATAAATAAAAAGCACATATTAAGGTGACAACACTTGCTCAAGCTCATATTAAGATGACAACACCCATTGCAGTTTAAAGGGTGCATTGGTTTTCATCAGCTCTTGGCAGTGTATGGCTTAAATCTCAAAGAAAAGGTATTATCCAAAGAAAGGACTGGGCAACACCCTGCCTTGTTGGTAGGTGAAAAATGAGATTTACATAAAAACATCCAAAATTTAAAAAATTGAGGGAAAATTCCTTTTTAAAAAATTTGATTCCATAATACTGATACCTATTTTGCGTATTTTCACAAGAAATTTCAAGTTTTCCAACTCTTAATCTGAAAATTGCCAACATTCTAAATATGCATAAACAAAATATTTTTCAAATGTTATTGTTTTCTACAAACAATGACATGTTTCTGTGAATTTAAAAAGCTTTGTTTGCAATAAAAGGTTTCCTTAATTTTGTTAAAAAATAAGATATTCTTAATCACAAAACTGAGAATACTTCACCCATTTAAACTACAGCAAAATTTCACTCATATTTTTTCAGGGATGAAGGGAAAAAATTTAGAAGTGAGAAAAATGCATTACTGAAATTTAATATTATGAGCAAAACAAGAACTCCATATGTTTATATTGGCACACTCCACTCTTGGACCTATATTAGTTTTGATTTATTTAGTCAAAGAACAGTAAAAACTGTGTGATGTATTGGGGGAAAAGTACTATCTGCATATGTTTTCTTGAGCTCCAGAATCCCTTCTCTACATTTTATCTATAAATATTTGAAAAATGAATAAAAAAGAAGCAAAATTAACCTTTGAAAACTAGACATTTTTGCGTTCAAAAACTTATTTGTAAACAAACTACAGACTTGATTTGATTTTTGAATTGCTAACAAAATAGTAACAGCTCCCTGGTTGTTCTCCTACCACTACTAGCAATACATTTATGTCCAGAAGCAAAACCAGGAGCCATATCAGCATTTTCTCAGTGGATCGTGGAAACTGGACAAGTACCTAATCGAGACCGGAAGCTTTGGAACCGGTCATTGATCTGGAAGCTGAAGTACATCACTTGTTACTTAGAAGACATGTGGGCCAGGCATAGGCATGCCCGTTGGAAAAGTTAGCACTGATATTCGCACTTCATGTGGCCAGACTTTTAGCTCTGTGACACAGGAGTGTTGCGTTGATGCTCGCACCCAACCACAAGTGACAACAGGTAGGCGATATGTTGCCAAGAGCACTCGTGTGTAGTTTCGCATAAGGTACAATGTTTATCTACAACACGAGTTACGTGACTCGAGTGCACAGGCATCAACACAGCTGATATCATCAGCATTAGGTCACACACGTCAATGCAACGCTTGTGTGACACTGGCCAAATTGTCAAAATATGACTTTGATTCCCTCAAGTTTCAATATTTCCTTTAAATGTGCTTAATTTTTATCGAGCATTATTGGTGATCATTATGCAATGCCACACTGAATGACACTAGTACCCCCATTGTGCAACCTGTAGTTTTGTCCAATATTCCAAAATGGAGAGTTGAAACCAATTGAAATGCCCTGCATAGCGATGAAATTAAACAACCTGATTACTGAATTCAACACAAAAATTCTGGGTTGGGTTTCTCTACAATACTGTATGTTCTCATTTATTGGTCACCTATGTCGTTTTGGAAGTCATACAGTCTTGAAGGGACTTTCATTATGAACGAACACGAGTTAAAAATGTACAAATGTAAAACGCATACCTGAAATAATTTAGAATGGAAAGTATTGGAATTTATCCGGAACGTACAGAAAACAACGTATGAACAGTTTCACTGTATCGTGTTCCTAGATACACACATTTGCATAGTACGTACTGAATAATAATTTTAAGGCATACATGTAAAAGAATCTGGACTTTCTTTACGACAACTAGTTTCAGCTTGAATTACAATTATATTCAATAAATGAAAGTTCATTGACTAAACAAAAATTGCACACTCTAACACGACTAAAATGAGGTCACATCATGAATACTGTGCGAACAATGGCTTCTTAACCCTAATGTATCACAAACACAGAACACTTACCTTTGGTCGAATGGAGGGCACCAAAATGCTATTTATTCCTCCTAGTTTTACATTGATCTTCAAACACAAATTGGATAGCGTTTGGGGAGAAGTTTTGTTTACATTTTTAGCTTGAACACACTGGGTAGCCATACCCAGAACAGTATCACAACTCTCTAACTTAAAATTTAAAAAAAACATTAATTTTTTTAAAACATAACTAATAAATGTTTAAATACTTATCATTTAGAAATACAAATCAACTCAATCCCATGTAACACAATTTTTTGTTTTAGGACTTATCTCAGCATAACAAAAAGCTTCTCTCTGATGAAATTTGGAAACTTATTTTCATGATCAATTTATATTGATTCTACTACAAAATATTTCGTTTTTTAACACCATTAACTGAGAGTAAAATAAAACATATCTTCGTTCCTCAGCTAAAATGGCAAAATCGACTTCAATTTTATTGAAATAACTAGGGAAATGTACTTCAGAATTTTGAAGTTATTATAATGGTATGACTTGCAGTAGGATGTTTAAATTTTCCTCAAGATTATTCTTAAGTTTCATCACTACTATTTACGAAGTCCAAAGCCACAGACATTGTTGTAAATTGTCAGAAAATGAAAACATAACAACAACAACAACTTGGGTGACAGGCAAGGCTTCCTTTAGGCGTCTTATTTCTATGGACCTTCAGAAAGACTAATCTTTCAAATCATAGAAATCAAGAGAAAAATGTTCATCATCAGGTCCTTGGAACAGACTCCAGCAGAGTGACACATTCAGTGAGCAGTGCACCCATAAGATCCCTCACGATCTGAAGTACAGGTTATTGTCAAAGAACTACGGGAACAGCTATCTGACAGAATAAACAGTTAAAATGGAAGAGCTATGAATTCCACTAGAATATGTACTAAAGGGGTTGAGTGGAACTAAGTGTGATACTTCATTAAAATGTTATCAAAAACCTTTATCATAATGTTGTTCACTTTTCAGTATTGCACTCACCATACACAGGTGTCTTCCCTGGAAGTACTACAACTACTAACTGTAATGAAGCAAACGAAGATTTCAGATAGCGGAACATAGGCTCTACCTGATCTGGTCCTGTCGCATATTTGCCTGAAAAAACAAAGTAAAAGAAAATTATGTGTGGGCATGAATGTTTATAGTGCACAAGAGATAAGAAAAATTAAGAAAAACCTCCATAAAAATAAATATGAAATATAAAACTTCTATTTTATTTTTCTTGTAGTATAGTTTTCTTAATTATTTGAGTTAGATCGTGAGCAAGATAGATTGATAGTGGTTTCAGAGAATGGCGAGGCAAGGTGGATTGAGGTAGGGATGCACTAGTATAGATAGACAAAGGCAAACAGGGCAGGAATACATGGAATTCCTGTCTAATAAATTATGAAACTAGCTTTACTAACACAGCACATACAGTCGACTCCAGTTATTGTGAACTTCTGGGGACCAACATTTTTGGTTCACTATATCCAATGATGTCAAAATTAAATAGAATTTCTCCACAATTATCGATTTTATTAATACAGAGATAAAGCAAAATATATTAACAGGATGAACTGAAATTTTAATGTATTTATTTGTCCTTAAAATCAATTATTTTCAATTGCTTGCTTCATATATTTTTCATTTGTAATTTCTCTAGGTCTTTCTCCCGAGTTCATGCTCTCTCCATACTTGATTCTGCATTGTCCATTGTGTCTTGAGTGTCGCAATGCAGTCTTCATACCCTTCAATGCCTGTTGAACTGTTGAAGACCCACTCTTATAATCGCCTAATAACATACAAGATCCTTTTGGTAGTGGGATGGCACAAGTGGCTAATGAAACTCATCGATTTTCGGTGTGGCATGGTGGGCTGAGGGCAGGCTGTGGGGTTGTGGCAGTTGCACACTTCCAGTCACCTACGTAGAACACAATGCACTTTCTCCCGCAGAATATAAAATAACATCAACCTTGAAACTGAAGCAAGAATTTGTATATTATCACTGCCAGTTTAGCAGGACGCAGCCTGTGTTTCCACAGTAAAAGTGGCATGAGGTCATCAGTAAGGACCACATTTTGGGTCTGCTATCTTCACCTCAGGAGAAACTTCTTTGGTTATGACCTTTGGGCGATACCTTTTTTCAAGCTGCCTAATGTTGAAATTTGTGGCACAGGAGCAATATATTCTTTTCCAGGAGGGAATTAATTTCAAAGTTGCTGTATTTCCTATAACCAAGGTTCAGGTTCACTATAACAATCTTCTTATTCTTATTTGAAATGTAAGTGAAATGGGACCAGTAACTTAAGTTCACCATAACCGGAGTCAACTGTACTTTCACTCATTATTTGTAACTTTGGTCATTTTCACAGAGTTCAATGAAAATGAAACTTGCACAATTTTTTTAAGGATCATCATAGCTTCATAGCTCTCTATCTGAGGCAAAAATTAAAGCTGTTATAAAAAAAATTTATTTTAATAATTTGCCTTTACTTCAAGCCAAAATTACACAGAAACTACTAGTTAAAAAAAAATTTACTATTACTCTCCCTTTCTTCTAAAAATAGTACATGGACTTATTTACAGATCTAACTTTTTACAACATGCTTCAATAAGTGAAGTCGTAGGCTTCCACGGCCCGAGTCATGTAAATGATCTTGGCTGTCCAGGTGACGCCGCGTCGAAGGCCGTGTCGCCGACGTTTTGGCCATCTTGTCGTGGTCTTCCTCAGGGCTGTTGTGCCTAAGGAAGACCACGACAAGATGGTCGAAACGTCGGCAACACAGCCTACGACGCGGCATCACCTGGACAGCCAAGATCATTTACATGCTTCAATAAGGAAAAAAATCTCCATAATCAATATTGTAATTTTGCAATGTTAGTTTTTACTTTCACACGCCTTACATGGTAAAGAGAGATAGAATTGTAATCATGAACTGGGAAAAAGTAAATTTATATACATACATATAGACATATAGATAGAAAAACTCTTCTTGCTAGGCTCTGGTAACCAAAAAGCAGATCGATCTTGTTCCTATACATAGTAAATTACTTCTTCTAGCCCATTGGGTAGATCAACAATCCACATTTCATCAGTCCTTGAAACCAAAAAATCAATAGACAGAAAAATATCTGTCTTTCAGTCTGTGGTCAATGCTAAACAGTTTAGACAATTTCCTCTAAAACTGACATTTCTTAATCAAAGTGAAGGAACTCTAAACCTTGCTAGTTTGAAATGGACATTTATATTTTTGGAGGTACTTTTTATGAAGCGTCACCAACAATTTCTCAATTTCAAAATTTCCCTAAAAAGTATGTCCAAATTTTTTGATTAAACCTTGTCCTTGGGTAGTGTAGAGAATACTTAAAACAATGGTGCAGGTCTAATTTTTATTGAAATACCTAATTTTTCAAAAAAAGTAAAGTTAAAAAAATTTTTTTTGGCCTCTCCTTGTAATTACAATACTGATAGAGATTTTTCCGTTTTGAAACCTGATCTTCAAAGACAAATCTTAAAAAAAGGTCATGCACATTGTTTCAAAAATATGAGTAGTTTTCATTTCATGTAGTGTGAAATACAGGCAATTTTTAAACAATTATTTTCTCAAAAATGATTCTGATTTTTTTCTATAAATTTTCTCCTCTTTAAGTATTAAAGACCTGTAAAAATGTGGTGCTGATCCCACTTCTCGCAAACTTTCTGTAATTTCGAAAATTGCAAAAAGTTGCAGATTTAAACATTGCAAAACTACAAAACCAAAGAGGGCATTTTTGTCTTAAATGAAATAAGCTCTAAAAAATTAAATCTTCAAAAATCAAAATCATCATGTAAATTTTTTTAAAAACAAGTAGTTTGACTTAATTCCTGGCTGAAGTTTATGCCAAACATTACCACACATTTTCTCAAAAAATCCTTCAAATTCTTTCCATAGAAAGAACAAAGCATCCTTAAAGGAATGATCTATCTCAATTTTGTGTAACAGGCTGAATTTTCAAATAATAAAAGTTAGAAATAATGTGAGAAAGTGTGTGCTGTTGGAGCACCGTAGTTTGCCATTTTTGAAAATACTGTAAACTCACAAAAAGTAGACCTGCAGCATTTTAATAACTGAATTTTGCTCTATTCAAGCAACAAATTTAAAGAAAAATTTCCAGCCGTTTTTGAGAAAATAACTTTACAAATTGCCTATATTTCATGCAACACTACGTACAAAATACTCATACTATTGGAAATTATGTCATGACCTTACTTTAAGATGTCTTGGAAGATCAGATTACATAAAGAAAGAAATGCTATTTCTTCAATACTGTAGTAGTAAAAAAGTATTTCAAACTTTTCGGATTTTAAATTCACAGACTAAGTATAACCAGATCAATTGGGTAATATAAATTTTGGACAAAATTAGCTGAACAGTTTAGGCTCTAGTGTTGACCACAGATATGAGTACAGAGTGCTTTTGCTGTCAACCAATTTTTTGGTTTCAATGTTGATTCTGACTACTCTACGTGATGGAGGAAGTAATTTACTACACACATGAAAGTGATTTATCAATTTCGTCAATACCAGGGCCTCACAACAAGAGATTTTCTGTTGTAAAATCACTTATTTTTGCTTCAGGATTACTATATTCTCTTTTTACAGCGTAAGTACATAAAATGACGAGAAAGTAAAATGAATACTGATGTAACTCAGGACAGTTCAGTTTGATACCAACACATTAACATATCTTCAATAAAAATTATTAATTGGATTTATATCCTGTGTTGTGTCATCTAAACATGTAAAGAAATTGCAGTTTTTTGTGTTAGAAACATCCTTACACAAAACCTGCAAAACACCATGTAGACTAGCCAAACCGGGTTTCTTAAAACAAGTTGTACATTCACTGTTTAATTATAAATGTTTTCCTACAATTTTTTGATTAACTGACTTTACACCTTAAAATTCAAATTCTTAGAAACTACCAAAATACTGTCTTTAGTTACTACTCATAAGAACAAGTTATAATGCAATAATACTTACAAAAGCAAGGTTGACCAATAATAGGCATTCCAGCATCATTACTTATCTTCTGCAGTTGTTGAGTAAAGTTCCTGTAGAAATGAGGAGAAATATATGATATGGTCTAATAAAACAAAGTTGTTAACTAGTGGAGCCACAGAAGCACATATTTATAACTTTTGGAATTTTTAGAAATTAACCCTTTATTGTACAGAGTTACTCAGCTTAACATAATGTTTTTCAGGTCATAAACGCATTTTATGATTTAATTATGAATTATTTTATATTATACGTCATGTATATAATGTGTTTATGATACTCCATGCATAGTTACACAATAAATACGATAAGATAACAAGATAAAGTGACAGTAATCTAGTGGCATTATGAATCGGAACTTCCTGGTAACACTGTTTCTGTATATCAGAAACGAAACATTTTTAGGACAATAATCAAACTAAAATACAAATGATACTTATTTTATTGACTTGCTTGATACTTGTTTTATCAAATAAAGGTTTTGAAAAATAAATATATTTTTTAAATCATGAAATAAAGAAAGCTCTTCCGTCTGACCATGGAAATTTCATTGCCCTCCTTTCACCCACTAGGGGAGAAAGAGGGTATTACTTTGGCGACAAAACAGGCATATGAATTAAGCTCAGAGGATTCATTTAGGCTTCAGGATCTTTTACATGCAGTAAATCTACTAACATGGGACAACTGGCTTTACTTCCCCTCCAAAGGAAGGAATACGAAGAATTCTTTTGACCTTTAAAAATACACGGCTTCGATTGCGTTTGAACCCTGAACCTGGGAATAATAGTCCCATACGCTAACCGTTACACCATTGCCGCTGCCATCCCGAGGAGAGGAAAAGGAGAAGAGGGGAGAAGAGGAGGAGGGGGAGAGGGAGAAGGAGGAGGAGAGGAGGGGGAGGAGGGAAGGAGGAGGGGAGGAGAAGAGGGAAAGGGAGAAGGAGGGAAAGGGAGAAGGGGGGAAAGGGAGAAGGAGGGAAAAGGGAGAAGGAGGGAAAAGGGAGAAGGAGGGAAAAGGGGGAAGAGGGGAAAAGGGAGGAGGGGAAAAGGGAGAAGGAGGGAAAAGGGAGAAGGAGGGGAAAAGGGAGAAGGAGGGGAAAAGGGGAGAAGGAGGGGAAAAGAGAGAGAGAGGGAGAAAGAGGGAGCGAAAGAGGGGGTGGGAGGGGGAGGGAGGGGGAGAAAGAGGGGAGCAGGGGAAGAAAGGGAGGGGGAGAGGAGAGAGAGTGGTTTCAACCTTATTTAAGTTCCTCAAACTTTACAATACAATTTCAAGGATGAAGGAAATTATGCTGTAAATTAATAAAAGTTGAGTTGTTAATTGGACAATTAAATACATGTTTAGTCTGCTCCTCAATACACAATCACAATTTGAAGCATTTGTCATATAGAAACAATCCAGCAAAAGATAAAAACAAATCATGGTCTTAAACATTGGAAAAAAATACCTCAATGCATCCTCACGAACGGTCCGCTGGGGTGCAAAGCAAGCAATTGCCCAAACACGAATCTCTACACCAGTGAAGAACTGTTTTCCTCGCATGTCCCACACCCCCTGATTGGGCATTGCTTGCTGTTTTGTCTGTAACAACACAAATACCGCCACAGAAACATTAGCTTACTCCATTGTACCATCCTCATGAAAACAATTACAATTATCAACTATAGCATATCACTGTCAGCAGCAAGCACATTAAATAAGCAGGACCTCAGTGCACTGATTGATGGAGACACTACATCAAATGTGATCATGCATAACTAGGGCAAGAATCTTACTTTGAAAGCTGAAATGTTTGTATACAAATGTATAAAATAATTTACTTGCTCACAATTTTAATCAAAACATAGTATAAATAAATAAAAATAAAATGCTGTACAAGTGTTGATTTTTATAGTTTCTTTGCAATTTGAGTCTTGTTGTATCAGGTCTGCAAGACAACATTTCAAACTTACAGCAGGGTGTTAAAAGGCATATGATTAAGAGGAACTCCACTACATATTCCATTCAAGAGTAAATGCTTGCACTCAAGGACATGGCAAATTTGCACACTCAATATAATTTTGCCATTGTGTTCTGTTAAAATAAAATCTATGAACACTGACAAACTATCAAAGTTAATACAAACTTCACCCATTTGATTGTAATTCCCCCCCTCCATATTATAAGCTTGTTTATTAAACACGCAGTTACAACAGAGTTTTGTCATACACAATTTGTAGCTCCCTAATCCAGTAAATTAAATAATTACATTGAGTAAATATAAATGAGCACCACATAATTTTTTCTTGTTCATTTGAAGTTCATTGATTCTAAATGGACTGC
Source organism: Teleogryllus oceanicus (assembly GCA_964035755.1). Lineage (NCBI taxonomy): Eukaryota > Metazoa > Arthropoda > Insecta > Orthoptera > Gryllidae > Teleogryllus > Teleogryllus oceanicus. The sequence continues at coordinate 111,566,140 of CAXIVR010000004.1, read as the reverse complement.
TGCTAGCGATTTACAGCTATTTACTGCATTCTAGATTCTTACATATATCCATGTATAATGTACAGTGTGACATTGTAGCTCTAGCGAATTATGGAAGGAACAAATATTGAAAGAACTTCGAAGAGAGGAGTGGTGAAACTAATAACTCAACCATAACATTATTATTAATTTACTAGAACATCTTTTCTATACAAAAATTAATTTTCTTTATAATTAACCCATTCGAGGCCAAATTTTAAAACCACAATTGTGGCTCCTGGGAAAGAGTTTATTTCAGCAGAACATCATTGCATCAAATAGTATTATTAAATATATAAAATAATTATATTGGCTTACATAAATTGTTTATTTCAATTTTTAAATGCAGTACTTTCACCATGATTGTAATTAATTAATTTGCATGAAAAATTATTATAAATGATAAATTTTGATTACTTCCACTATTTATGTCATTACCCAAGTCACCAATATCACCTGTTTAATCATTATATAATTCCTCATCACTGTCATTCAAAACACTGGTCACTTACTCAGCGAACTCTTCCGATTCTACAAATACTTCTGAACACCTTGCAGCAGCCATGATGGCAAAACCAACATGATCCCGCGTGTTTACAAAAATATTCAAAGAGAACATAATAATGATGGAAGACAATCAATATTGAGCAAGGAACTTCTACAAGTTCTGGTCGCATTCCTTAATAATGACATGATACACATCTATTGGGAAAATGTAGAAATACAAAAAGTACAGAACGGGCACTGCCTGTCTTTGGTCAGAACATGGGGAGGCAAAGATGGCCAGTGCCCATCTTTGGCTTCGAATAGGTTAAGCAGTTAGAACAATATTGAATTTTGAACTTTCACGGTTGAAGAGATCATACATACTTCGCGGATATAAGTGCTACATCGTATTCACGCACAGTATGAATTTGTGACCATATTCACAACTATTTGGAAATTATCAGTGTTCCAATATGAGATCGCAAGACCTATTTGTTCCTTTCATGATTGAAGAGTTGAAAATTATAATGATACTTAGTGCAATTTTGCCATTTTTCAGGACAATAAAAACAAAATTCGTGAATTCTAAATCAAATTGGATTCTTTAAATATTTGTAAGATATTCACCGGACAGTACGTCTAATACATTTGTAATGAAATCTTTATTATTACAGGTAATAAATACATAGAGTACAGGCACCTGTAAATAATCACACATACAGCTTAATCATTTTTCAGCCTGACTAAATTTCATATTAAAACTAATTTTCTGGATAGCTGAAGTTGTTTAATTGGATAGTTGAGGTTGCTATGACTGATGGCCATAGCTACCTTGAAGGGTCACGTGTTGGAATCTCACCTCAGACTCGGATGTTTGGGTGTGTTTGTGTTGTTTTTGTGTTTTTCCTAGTTCCTCCTACAGTAAAAACAATCACTGAGGTCGCTGTATGACCATATTGTTGAAAAGCGACTTTTTTTATTTAAAAAACAACAAAGTATGTGCTACATCAGCACAGACTAGATTTTGTTAACCCATCTACAGCAACAAACAACAACTTCAATAACCTGGTTGTAGGGAAGAATCAAATAAATTTAAAATTTTTACAATTTTTGAGGTGTTTTCTTTAATTTAGAGCTTTCATAGCAAATTGGATATGTACCTTTGTTACATGCATTCTTTGAGAAAATTTTGAGAACATCCTAGGGGATTTGTGTAAAGTACTCCAAAAATTCAAAGATTTATTTCAAATTCACAGAGCCGCTAGTGTAACCAGATTGATTTTGAGAAAAATCCTGTGCCCTTTACAGACACTTTTTCAATTTCTGGGTCTTCCAACCAAAATTTGATTATATTATGTTTATGAGAAAGAAAAAACAAATAGACGAATTAACTTTCTGTATCAGGAATACACAAAATGTTTTCTGTTAAAATATTGTCACACTCTCCCACTGCATCTCGATCTTTCTCTATACTAAGCTTATGAAAATGTAAAAGTGATGATAAAGTAAATATAATATTTTCAGTACTCAATTGTATGTTCTTAAAGTGATTTTATTTCCTTGTTAATCATGATCCACAGTTCCTTCAGAAAGTTGCTTTGTTTGCAATTTCTCTTAATTAGGAAAAACAACCTAATCATCAAGATCGATCAAGAAGTCCTTATCAGTAGGTATTAAGTCCATTGTGGTAGTACCTTTAAAAATCTAAATACGCAGTGTTTCCGTGGTAATTTAATGATATTGAGACTACCTAAAGAGGTCCAAAGCTATAATAAATAATGTAGTGTGCAATTCACCCAAGGGAATATGACTAGTAGGGCCAGGCAAAACGCTTTCTATTATCGATCAGTCTTGCTGGATTTGGTTTCGCAGTCTTGGGGCCTCGGAAGTCGCGCACGCTTCTTATCTGCCTGTTAAAATCTGTATGTTACTCTCGCTCAAGAATCGGAAGTCTCAGAACCACTCCATTTGCGGCTGTTCTCGTCAGTATCAGCGATCACTGTGCTGTTTGCTGTAGTTTCCGTGTTTCATGTGTGACAAGTGACTTGAGCTTGGTAACCAAAGAGACCGTAAGAAATAATCTAGCTAATGGATAATAATAATAAAATACAGTGATTGAAACAGTCAAATAGGAATCTTTTTAATTTTACCGTTCTGGATAAAGTAACATATTAAGGAGATGCTGCTCAAATGAAAGAGTTAAAAATGTCTTTCGGGTACCACTTAATTATTAGAAACGTTTCTGAATTAAATTAAAATAATACTTTATTCAACAAATTTGTGCAAATTAATTCTAGGGCAATCTCAAATTCCATTAAAGATTGCAAACGTTGTTACGTGTATTTGTGGAGGTCAATAATAAAAATTACTATCATTTTTTCAAATTCCTATTTACTTTTCATGGTTACTTGTTTTCCAATATTTCAGAAACAAACGTATCGTCGATAAAAAAGGTGAAGTTTGCAAAAACATCTGAAAATGTAAGGTTTTCTTGTTTTCCCACTGAAAAAGATGATCATTTACATAAAAACTTCTCAAACCTGAAGAAAGACTTAAGGATTTCGCAATGTGTAAGCATGTTTCCTTATCCTTATTCTTTCAGATTTCTTCTCCTCCGATCACGTGGAATCCTCTGCCTGCCACCTGCCCGGCTGGAGTTTGAGCGATAAACGGTGGTGAGAGATTTGGTTGTCTCTCCAGCATTCATTCGATGCAGTCTGGGCACCCGACAATAGGTCAAGTCTCCTTATTGTTTGTTCTTGATAATGGCAGTGGCGGAACTGGGATTATCGGAATCAGCAGTATCGGCGTGCCTGGTCTGCCGCCGACAACGAACGGAACTCAGGGTGTTTTTTGCCCGGCCCTAATGATTAGGGTCTAATTAGTAGTCAGGATATTTTTCAAAACTATATTCTTTAATGAATTGACTTGATTTTAAGGTCTGCAAATTTGAAAATTTTGAAACTGTTTTGATTTTTGGCAGTACTTTATACAAAACCCAATCACAAACTTTTCTCAGAAATGGCTCATTATTTATTTTTCAAACTTTTTGTATAATGCACTAAATCATACAGTACAAGTGCTGTTTTTATTTAACCTCTTTGAATTTTCAAAAATTTAGCCACAATGGAGAACTTTTCTTGTTTTGTTTCTTCGGAGAAAAGAATACATTTCTTTTTCCACTAAAGACAAAGAAAAGCTTTACATTTAGTCTTCTTGGTTTGGTGAGGAATTTATAAAACATGTTTTGTAAAATAAATTCAAAATTACATTTAACTTAAAAGTGATTTTTTTTATTTTTAACAATGAAGAATTCAGTGACACTTCTGATCAAACAAATTTAATTTATAGAAATTTATTTATCTTTTGATGGTATTGAATATAATTTCACCAAAGCCCTTCTAAAAATGATTTCAAGTGTGAATCCTACAAACATACAATCAAAAAACGAAATTAGACCCAGTCAGCTCAATGCCAAAGCAAGCTCTTTTTTTGTTCTAATGTTTATTATCATACATAAACCTTTGGAAGGGAGGCATCTGTTAAGGGGAAAAAGTGTTTGTTATAGCTGACAACAACTCAAAAGGTACATTGCATCTTGTTGGCAAGCTTAAAATAACTCCCAAAGAGATCATGCACATTGTTTGTCTGTAACAGAAAAAGCATTTTCCTTTTTTATCTTAAATGTCAGTGATTAAGCAAGAAATACTTAATCCAGAGATTAATGTCTTGCAGAATATATGCATATAGTCACAACAGAGCCATAAGAAAACCCTGGCTTTTTAATGGCTTAATGATAGAATTTACAATCAGATCAGAGAGAAAACAATGTCACCTTTCCTGTCACTAAGCAAATAAGCCTGGTCAACAAAGCAGAATAAAGTAAAGGCATTTGTATGAGCTACTTGTTTCTTATGCATGAATTTTCTTTATTTTCGTAACATAAGCCTCTTTATTAATAGGCACAATTAGCTTTTTATCATGCGAGAACATTACAAAATTAAACTACAACTTAATTTTAAGTATAATGAAAAAAGTAGTCATCATAAAATTAGAAGTCCAGTGAGTGTGAGGACAAACAAGTGTAAAACCTGTCAGTCAGCAACCACAGAATGCAAGTGGATATTTCCCTTCCAGTGATCTCTCAATATTACAAAGAAGTGCCAGGTGTTTGCTCTTTCCAATCTTGTGTTTTATTACTCTTAGCTGGAGTTCTAAGAAGGTGAGAAATTTTACAAAACAATGTTAAATTAAATTTTCTGTATCACCTTTCAATACACACACACACACACACAAAAACCACCCTAACTAACAATGCTTTCACCTGATTATCAGCACACAAACTGGACATACTATAACTAATAAAAGTAAAATAAGGTGGAGAGACCTGTCCGCTGAGGGAACTAACCCTGCCACCATACTGCAGTTTAGGTGGGGGTAGCACTCGTCCCCGCACTTCCATCATGTTATTACTGATGGTTAAGCCAAATTCTTGTACATATGCATCATTATTGAAATCAGCACGACGTACAAGACTATTAATTTCTCTCTCCCTATCAGGTGCAGATCGTGCGGTGGCTTTGATCATCGTTGATGTTTGCATGTCAGTGAGTTTTTTAATGCAACGCTGGCCAGCAACAATGTTGCAAACCTGAAAGTAGTTGACATAAAGAATTAATTGAAGGGTTAAATTAATGAATCGCAAACAAAATCTTCTAAATAAAATCAAACTGGACTAAATACATTGTTTCATTAATGAAAAGACGAAGGGCCCTTTCATACTGTTCATTAAAATTAGTCTTCACTGAGAAAACCAGATAGATTGCCTTCTAAGGAAAGGAGCTAAGACTGATAAAGATTTATAAGTCCAAATAAAATGACAATATCATTGACAGTTGCGTGTGAAAGGGGTGCACTGGAATGTACTACATGCTTATCACATTACAATATACCCAAGACACTCAATTAATGTAAAACAATGAAACTACCATCATACGTTACTCACAATTCTGGCTCACACAACCTATCACACTTAACCTCACTCTCAATACTTCTGATTAATGACGTTCAGCTGATTAAATGCAACATTTGAACCATGTGCAATATATAGTGAAATTATACATTTTTTCATGAATGTAAGATGTATTTCACCCTCCCTCCCAAGAAATTCTACTGATTTATCTCAAAATTACTCAAACACAGTTAATATTTTGAAAAAATGTACACAAAACAATTTAAAGTTCTACCAATGAGAAGTAGATTGCATAGAGAGAAATCTCTACTCTCAATAGTGAATGTGTAGGAAAGATTAGGAGAAATTTGAGAGAAAATCTTATTTACATAGATTTGTTCAGGATTTCAAATAAGATTATGGAAATACGACTTAAATTTTTAAAAAAATGTACGAAATGTTACTTGTTCGAACAACGAATTCCATTACGAAAAAATCTGGAGGGGCACAAATTTCAAATTTTTGAATCATAAGCATCATCTTACTGAACGTGGTTGATGCTTTGGAGTCATTATTGAAAATATTTTGAAAAAGTGCCCTAGAGGGCTTTTGAAATTTGAGAGGCCATGAATCATCCTTATTGATCAGAGAACATTGGTTTTGATGAAAATCTTGTGAACAGTTTAGGTGCTACTGTTATTCACAGACATTTTGAGAAATATCACTATTTTGTTAGTAACTATAGGAGCAAGAAAAACCCTAAAACAATGTTTGTTGATTGATTGATTTTTTCGTGTTTCCGGACGCGTCAACTGATTTGGTCATTAGCCCTGTAAGTGTAGTGCATGTTTTCCGCGGGAGATGGCGGTGATCTTCCCCTGCTGGATGGCGAGATCCGGCGCCGACCTACCATCGGCTAGTGGTGTTTCCCCCCAACCAGAACTTTCCCACCACTGGGACACCGCCCCAGCCGGGACAAGCTCTAAGTTCCTGGCCAATCTCCCGGAATATGTGGTAGTGTAGTGCATGTTAGTGTAAGTGTGCATGTAAAGGGAGAGGATAGGACAAGGAAGAGGAAGGACAGATCGCGCGCAGTCCGTGGCCCGTTCGGTAGGGTACTGCTCTGGCATTCGCCTGGTGTTGATCGGAGAAACCACGGAAAACTACCGATCAGAGCAGCTGGCCGCTAGAATTCTCCTCCAGAAAGCGACTGAATTCGACCTAGCTGGAATGCTAGTGTCGAAAATCCTACCGCTGTCAGGACTCGAACCTAGGACCCCCGGTCAGAGGTGCTGCAGTGACATCAGTTGATGCACTGAACCACCGCTCTCGGTAATGTTTGTTGAAAAATTGGCACTTTTCCCTGTAGGCTTACATTACTTTCCCTTACTACAAACTAGAAACAAGGAAGAAAAAAACGTGACCAATTAAGAAAGAATAAAAATATTCTGATAGGATTACTTCCAGAATAATTTTTTTTAACTTTCTAGCAAAGTGGAAAATTTTATACTTTTTATGTAATGTATTACAGATTAAATCCCAGAACTCAGATAAAAGATAATATTTATATAATATCATAAAATATTGCTACATAATTATAGTCATACCTCTAATGGTAAGTATGTGTGCTTATGCTCCTGACCAACTTGTAAGCAGGGTAAATGTGGATAACGCAACTTCATCTTGTATTTGTCCAAGAAGTACTTGGCCACAGTACATTCAACAGTCTGTCCATTCTCCAACTGGAGTGGAAAACTATACAAAACATAACATAAAATGTTGACATATAGAAATTTGCAAATTGTCCTTTTTGACTCTGTATATAAGTAAAAGATTCAAAATTTCTTTGTATCTACAGCACAATGACAAATGTGTCTCAGAATTTCATGTAATAGAGATATTGTTTGGATTTGGCATGTACAGTGCCAGACCTAAACTTAAAAGTCATTGAAATTCTAGAAAGAATAAGCAAAAGTCAGAATAATTTTATTCTGGACCCTTCAAGATATTAGGTTCCAACTTAATATTCAGTAAAATCTGTAAGTCAGAATTGTTTGGGTCCAACATTTTCTTCCATCTTGTACAGGTTTCAGTCTTCTTCAGCTTTGCAATAAAAAACGACCATTCAGAAAACGCAATCGTTCAAAGACGAAATAGGTTGTATTAGTAGTTTATCTTACCTAAAAACTACAATTGAAAGAAATTAAGACGTCCCAGGAGTAAAAAACAAAAAAACAACCTTTTCTTTTAACCACTCATTCTTGATTTTATTTTATTTTTATTTCTTTATCGAGACCTTTGAGAAGTGTTGCTTTGTTTGTATTCTTCAATTAGCCTAATTTTTTCACAAAGAGTTAATGTTTTCAATTCAACATCATAAAACCAATACCTGAAACTCGTCAAACTGAACGACTGTCAATGTCGAGAAGCACTGAACACAATGCACGCATGGCAAGAACTGTGGAAGGATCGCTCTTAGCCCTTCCTACATATGAATGCAAATTTGCACGATTGTGGGCTAGCAATGTCGATGCTATTACAAATAAACAGTGACGATTTCCCATGCAAGAGTGCCATCGGCAATATGATGTTCAGATGAAGGTAGCTGAAAAAGCGAATGGGCGATGTCCAATTGTCTCTTGGTAGGATATGGCCACACTTCCCGATATTTCATTTTAAAACAATATTTGTCTTCCGTCTTATCCAGAATTTTAATACCTTCATACTAAAAATTCCTTTCTGTTTCCATGTTAGGCAGGTTTCTGACTTATCCTGTATACTTTGCATTGGAAAATAATCTGTTCCGAGATATTTTCTGGCGAAGGCAGGTTTCTGCCTTACCTAGGTTCTATCTTAAGACAGGTTTTGCTGTATAGTAAAAACTTTTTGAAAGATATCCAATTACTTCACAAAATACAAAAACAAATACATCAAGTATCTTCAAAAAGGAAAATTGTAACAGATTTAATCCAAGAACTAACAAGGTTGCATTTTAATTGGCTATAGTACCCCTTTCCTCACAGACAGAATGAACTTGAAATGGTACTTCTCAAAAACATTCTAGTTAAATGTTTGAAATGAAAGAATCTTTATTTTATTGTAATAAAAACTATTCGTAATTGATATCTTCATACACAAATGAACATGAACAAAGTTAGAAATACATCAACTCACGATTGCATTTGTGCTGGCCGACGAGTGACATTGCACACTCTGTATTTTCTTCGCATGGTTCCACAATGAGTAATCTCTATTTTCAATCCCTTTATTTCTTTAGTAAATTTTACACGTTGAGAGTCTGTCAATGGTTTTCTTTGCTCATTAATGTCTCTAATGTCTAAAACTTCACACATGAATTCAATGACAGGTTGTGCTTTGTAGAATGCTGTTGCCGACACTGCAAACAAAATAAAAAGACAACATTAAAAACCGTTATATTGAAAAACAGAAGAAATTTGGACTGAATACATACCATCAATATTTAGCATCATCTTCCACTGAGATGGTCTCACAGATTGATGAAAACCAAACCATACTTCACGTCCCCCGCCAAGAGGATGGTAATATCCATCAGGAGAAGAAAAGAAGGACCGGCCCACAGGAGTATACGTCATAGATGGAAGATGTCGCATAACAACATCTAATGCCTATGACAGACATATGTCACTAAAAATCTGTACTTTCTACAAGTATTCACATATTTTGTATGTACACTCTTACCAGAATGGCGTCATATGGAATTTGTCGAGTTCTGCCCTCCAAAGCTTCTTCAAGTGCAAACAACGAAACTTGAGCCACCCATTTTATTGTTACTCTAAAAACTCTGTCTTTACCTTCACCCGGCAGTGTTACCTACAATTTGAATTATTTGCAATTAGACTTAAACACACTGTAAAACATTGGTAACAAATTCAGAAACCTTCACTTTACAATCATGACTGAATTAACACAGTATTAAACAAACAAAATAGCCATGAACTATTACCTCAAGTTCAACCCTATCATTACCAATTGGCAATGGATCACGAGTATAGAGATTGTTCCTCCCATCGAATACTGGCTTCAAAGTTCCAAAAATTTTACTATAGGCATGAACCATAGTTTCTATAATTTCTCGATTTACTTTACGCGGGCACTTATCAGGTTGAATATTAATGTCATAATGGTGCACAAAACCTCGAGGCATAGATATTTGGAAATGATTTGCTCGTAATACTATTGGCCTTCCTTCTCGGCCCAAGTTGGGTCTTCTTGGACAGTTGAACACTGTAAAAAAAAAAAGGATTAATTCATAAGTATTCGATTAAAATTATACAATAATACATATTATATAATAATACATCTTTAGACTTACCACAAGCTAACACATTTGAACTCATTAAAGCAACACTCAAATACTGATAAGCACTCTCAAATATGCATAACATTAGCAATATTTCTTTCTAGCATTGATAATCATCTTGATTTAACACAAGGGAAAAGTTTACCTGCTCCAGTTTCATGAAGCATTGCATTAATTTTTGTCCATATATTTGGGGTGTAAGTATTTGAAAACACGAAAATTAATACCATAAAATTATAAAAAAAAAAGTGTAGTAATAACTTATGTAAACTAAGCAAATTTCACTTCCATAAACAGAAATTAATGTGTGGGTGTCATGCTCATAAAACAAATTTTCTTCTTTTATTGAAATTTTATTCGCACATTTTCCATAATGTAACGTCACCACATGGCGGCCAGGTTCGACCATCTTTAGAAAGTTTAGCAGAGGGGAAGTGCATCCGGTCGGCTAGTACAAAAACTGTTAGTAGCTTTTGTCAACTGAAAAGGGAGCCATTAACACCCCGGACGCAAGTCGGCCGGGCAGAGGTCCTGACCCCCCGCCGGCGGTCAGGGGAGGCTGGCTGGCTATGTGGTCTCAGAGCCACCCACACGTGCAGAGAAGCTAGGGGGTGGGGGTGGGGACATGACCGCCAGAAGCTAGCCGGCCGGAAGGGGAGTTCGTTAAGAGATCGCCTCGCGTGCGGACGCAACTGCGGCCCGTTGGCGGTAGGGCATTCCTTGGACACTGCGAGTGCGTAGCACCGGTGTCGGACACCGCGCGTAAAGCGTCTGGGTGGAGGATGCACTAGCCAGGAGATGGGAGCAGGGAGCGTGGAGTCGCGGAGGTAGATTGCGAACGGAACCCCAGAGCTGTACATACTGTATAATATTCTGTAAATAAATATTGTAACTAGAGCTCGTGTCTGTGTAGTCATTTCGCTACCACGACGCCACAATAATCAATTACCAAGTCACCAAACTGAAAATCTTCCCGTCAAAACAAAAAGATAAAAAATGAAATGATAACACAAAACGCTCGATAATACTTTTGTATTATACCAGACACTCCAGCAGTGCAACTGGCAATAGAACCGGGCAGTAGCGGCAGAGTAACTAAAATCTTAATAATGAAAAATATCATTACTTTGGCCATATTTTTTCAGAATGAGTATGAAATTCTAGTTACCATCACCAGCACACTGTTTAACAGAAAGATTTCGTCAATCTTTTCTGATGATCGGACACAATACAATATTGAGCATTACTGCATTTGAATGGGAGTTCCACAGATTCAAATAATTTTCCAACAAAAGGTAGGCATGTTTGTTAATAGTTATTTACAAAATAAGTATCGTAAGATGTTATGATACAAATTCTGTACACCGTTTAATCAATTGTATTAAATTTTTCATTGTATTACAATTTTTGCTTCAACTTCAGTATTCATCGAACGAATGGTAACACACTGATAAAAAGAGCACAGAAGTATGGCAAAATGCCTTTTTATTATTGTTATGATATTATGACTTCCAACACTTAATTGTTAAAAAGTAATTTGTAATTAATTGTAATTAAAGTGTTTTAGTAGATTTTCATTTGGCCTATTTTAGTCTAGTTTTGGTATTTTGTCTATTTTGTCATTATTTTCCTTTTTCTCCTGACACCTCTCTCGATCAAGATGGAAACATACCTGTAAGCCTTGACAACACAAAGGCATGGTCATGTTTTGTCGTTCTGCGGAAGGGATATACATTTTAAAATGCAGTAACATTGATGGCTTTGGTGAGCAAATGCAAATAGTTCTAAAAAAATATAATCGTAATTATTAAATACTATAGCATTCTCCAAAGCTGCTCCTTTTTACACGGAATACACATGTTGCTCCTTGTCTGAACATGTAATGCTAACTGCTCTGTAAGTTTTTATACCTAAAGAATTTCTCCAAGTATTAAATATGTAACTTCAAGTATCATTATATCAACTATTATATTTTTATTAAAATACCTTTATCTCTCTGTAGACTTAATATAAAGATCAAAATTAAACATACTCCTCATAATCCTATTATTTACAATGATCTCCGTAACAACAATAATGAACAAATATTTGTTTCAAATTTTCAGCAATGAAACTTTTCCCATTATCTTGAAAGAGGGCTTTGTACTGACTTGAATTGTAATCCATATCGCACGACGTCACTAGCGTGTATTTAAGCTTGCGCAGATCCTCTGACGAATAGTCAATACCCAGAGAGATAGAATTGTCCCCTCATAGCATAAATTGTTGTGAATCTTGGGTTTTCTCCAGAACCGAAGACCTCTTTTATTTCACTAGATCCCCTATTGATCTTCAAATGATAAAAGAACAGTGTTTAAAGAAGCTACTACTGATTGGGCAATTTCAAAGCTGCCAGAAAGTTTCAGGAAAGAATTCTCCAAAAATTTAATTAAATTGCTTACTGAAAAATGGGGCAATATAATTGTTCAGCTTTTGAGTACCAAACAATTGCTTTGATATGCCTAAGGATACTACAACTTCAGATTCAAACTGATGTTTGAATTTTATTACAAAATCGAAATTTTGAGCATTGTAGCTCATAGCATCAATCCAGGTGCCCAATCTCATTAATCCTTGTTTGTTTTAGCAATCAATGCGTCAACTTTATCAATCTGAGATCTAATCACTTCCGCAACACAATCCATGCTCAAGATAGGTTAATTTTGGATGCAATTTTGGTAGCAGGGCATCTGCTGTCTTGCACATGTACGGCGCATTAGTACCAGAAGGAAGACATTATTATATTTAACTTCATTAGGTCACAAAAATCCCATTGTATAATTGAACAGTTTTGTAATAGTTTAATGGTTGCCTTTGGGTAACACTTCACAAGTTAACAAAATAGACTGACACTTCTAACCGTTCATTAAACATATTTCAATGTTCCCAAAATAAGTTCCTTGCACATCAGTGCCATATCGTGTCTTTGGGTCAGATTTTTGACCCAAAGAGATAATTTACAAACTATGGTAGAGGCACACATATGAAAATCAGGGAAAGAAAAATGTCAACGGCCCTTCCTCAGCTGGTACTTCTAGTTTCTGGAGAAAGGTATGAATGTCAAGGAAGGCCTCTTAAAATATGCAAAGTGGGTGCACGATATTGCCTGTTAAACCTATCATTTTCACAAACCAACTTTCTTTTTTGTTCTCTGCGATACTCGCACTGAAAACTAACACATCTGAAACTACGGATTGCATTATTGCTCACCCTTTCAATTGAAATAGCATTGGAATTTATGAATAAACTAATTTCAAGGCAATGCAATAGTATCATTTTAAAAGGAGGCTACAGAAAAAAGTTTGACAATGCTGAATTATTTGTCTGTGCGATTCCCCATCAAAAAAATTGAAGAAAAATAAAGAATTTCATTTTTTTAATGTAGAAAAAAGGAAAAATTCAGTAGTATGTAAAAATATGTTATTTTGGCAAAAATATGTAAATAACTTATACTTTCAGGTAAAATAATTAAATATATGTACTAAAAAGTCAATGTATTTGGGCAGTATCCGATATGAAAGTGAATATATTGTTGATTCAACTGAGTTACGATAGGAAAATATGTAATTACACAATTATCCGGGCCCTACTCATTACTAATGGAAGAACAAATGTTTCAATTCCATCTTTTGACATTAAAATTAGTAGTGCAACCACAACAGCACATTCTTTCTCGCATTATTAGAAACAGCTATGTAATATTGCATTTTCTGCAGTACTAACACCTCAGCTATTATTTCAAAACACCGAACTCAATGAAGAAGCTAGCAATGCACTGTTGCGAGTGCAGCAGTCATACATTCACTTGGCTAATAATACCAATACAGTAATTAGAAAAGATTCAATTGACATCAACAAAATAATTACAAAAATTCTGGCTGCTCACTCATGAGTTGCCCGTCGTCGTAATTTCGAAATTTTCACATACTCCTTACATGATAAATGCATTTCAAGGAAGTAATCACAATGACCTAGCTCATTTTAATTAAGATAACATTATTTGAATATGTTGTAGCCATCAAAATGACGGCGTCAGTCGTTCTGGTGTTAAGTTAATTTATTACCGCCTCTTTGCATATTGACACTGCTCCAAACAAAGCACAGGAAAATAAAATTTAAGATGGTATGTTTGTTAGATCGACCACAGTGAAGTACTCCCCAAAAAAATACTTTAAATAAAAGTAAAATCTGTGTTCTTCAAGACTATAAACAATTTGGCCCTCACGGGCCTAATTTTTGAATAAAATAAGTACAGGCTCTTATGGAAAATCTTTCGCGGGCATAGTTTTAAGTTATTGAAGAAGTTATACAGTTAATGCAATTTTTTTCTTTTATTCAATACACAGTAAATTTTTTAAGGGATCAGATGATATTAAATGGTATATAACATACTTCACCAGGCATTCCAAGGAGTGATATATAAAAAACTGCTGCAAAATTCATCGCAAATGGAAAAACTGGCTCTCGGCCTACAAGGAGTTACGCTATACAAATTATGCTATTGAGAGCACTGGTTCTCTTAGGGCACGAGAGGAAACCGTGATAAAAATATGGATTATCAAATATGTTTTGAATCGTTTCTGTAAGGTTTATTTGGAAAAACCATATCGACTAAATAAAACAGCTGTGTATTATCACCTCCACCATCTTGACGTTTAACAATTAGCTTCTCAAATATTGATGTGGCATGGTTGTGAAATTTCTATTAAGCTTTGCGGATTGCTTCAAAAGAAACATATCAACACACTGAGAATACACATTAAGTAAAAAGGCTAGGAAAAATAGAATACTGGCATTTCAATAGTAAATTATAATTAACATTAAATTAATTATTTTTCATATCATTCATTCAATTTTTCTCGTGGTCAGTTGTAGATGTTAAACTGTATATATTTCATTAATTTCAAGCAGAAATTACGCAAAAATTATCTTCAACTTTATAGTTTTGATTTATTTTTGCAATTTTCGAAAAAAACTGGCTATATTAAAAAATGAGACTAGTGCCATATTTCTTACTGACCCTTTTGGCCCATAGCTGGCGGGACGTCTATAAATGTTTTATTAATTTCAAACAAATTACGGGAAAACTAACTTAAAAAAAAAAATTGTACTTAGCCCTTTTGTTCAAGAGACTTGGTCTCAGGCAAAATCTCTACATTCAATTTTGTAGTTCTGAATATTTTTTTCAATTTTTGAAAAACAGTGATACCGGAAAACGGGACTAGCACCATATTTTTTACCATCCATTATTATCTACATGTAGAGAAAATTTAATGAAAAAAATTGGAGCGGTTTTTTGAGAGAAAAGCAAATTGCCTCTTTTCATGCAGATTTACAAGAAAACTACTCTTATTTTCGAAAATTGAACATGACCACATTCCAAAATTTGTCTTTAAGGAACATTTGAGAAAGAATCTCTATCTTCATTATTATTCTAGGAAAACGCCGAAAATATTTTGAATTTTTGTAATTCTCGAAAAACCAGGGATTTCAACAAAAATGAGACCTGCACCATTCTCATAAACATCCTTCGCACTATCCAACGATAAAATTTAATAAAAAAATTTTGATTCACGTTTTTGAAAATGTTCGTGGTGCATTAAATTTGATGGGCCGCGACATGAGCCACAACGATTGGGGAATATCAATTCTGGAGAAAATCGATTGAAAGGTTTATGCGCTACCGTTGTGGGCGGACGGACGGACGGCCGAACGAACAAACAGCCGGCCGAACGAACAAACAGTCGATCGGCCGGCCGAACGAACGAACACCCGGCCGGCCGGACGAACGAAACCGGACGACGGACGAAGACAGCAACCCGGCCGGCGAACGAAAGCCGGCGCGACGGCGGAAAAAGCCGGCCGGCCAGACAGCTGGACGGACGGGCAAACGAACACACGGACGGACGAACAGTATAACCCCGTGTGGTCTACCACCTCCACACTTCGCACTTTTCGTCAGGGGGACAAGTCCCCGGGGTGGGCACCTAGGGCTCTTGGGCTTTTATCCGCACCCCCCGCCGACGCGTTAACGCCGACAGGCTGACGGCCGGATACAGCCGGAACCCAGTTTACCTTCACGGCAACCTCATACAATGCCTGGGTGGCGGCCGCCCTGCCAGCTCAGAGCTCTCAGCTAACCAGGCTAGTTTCGGAGTCTCGACAATGCGCCACCCACATGCGCCGGGAACAAGTTCCCTCCCCTTTGCCCAGAGTATCGGACCACTGCCACGACGAATCCGAGAGCACAACTGGGGGCCCCCGGACTAAGCTCCGGGCGGCTCGGAGCCCCCATCCCGTCTCCAACCCCGGGGGTACCGAAGCAACCAGACGGGGGTAACTTGTTTCCCGTCGGACTTTAAAGTGGGATCCGGAGCACTCCAAACATCCTTCGCCCGATCCTGCTCCAAGGTCGACGCGCCATAGACCCAACTGGTGGGGCATTGAAACAATGAATAACCACCATTTAAAAGGGATGATTTTAAAAATTAAATAATTAAAATGATTCACATTTTTTATTTAAACTCTAAAATTTACACTAGCATTTACATGAAAGGAAATGATTGTTTCTTTGTAATCTTAATTTCACATGACCACTCAGAATGACGACAACGAATTTGTTTTACTCACAATGCTGTCTCTACAAATTGATATTGTGGGCCCCCTTTTGAATCTTGAAATGTCATCAGTGAAAACAGAATTATGTACAGTTTTCGTTCTTCATCTTTGTGTAATCTCCAACATTGAGAAGGGTACATCATGTAAATAGAGCTTCTCCTCAAAAGGGATCATATGCCATACTCAATTGCAGGAAGGGACTCCTCATGAGAGAGCAAAGCCAGCCGACATCAATGTAAAAAAATAAAAAATCTTGACTGGTAAAATCTTCCTATCTCATTCAGAATTTTAACACTACCAGACCCTGGAGCCTCCCCTTCCATGAAAGACAAAATATGACTGTGCTTTTGTTTTGTTTAGGCTTGCAGACTTCCAGCTAGATTGAGATCAGTTCCAGTAGAAAACAAGAAAAATTATGACGAAAACAGGCAAAAAAGGCACAATGAAAATCTATTAAAGCAACTCTAGAAGAACTAAGTGGTTCCTAAAAATCATAAAAATAAAATTAAAAAAAGTAATTTTGCCTAACTTCCAGGCTCTCCTCATAACACTACCTTCATTTAAGTAATTTAACAAAGAGAGTGTTTACACATACAGCAATAACAAATACATAGCACAACATATATAAAAAAAGTTGTTTCATAATGGAACACCTGACTGACACATATTTAATGTCAGTCGTTTGTTTTTGCTTATATGTCAACTATCCTAAGCAGTGATGCACTATGAGAATTCAGTTGGTACAAGCAGTATGAGAATAACTGGAAGAACACAATCAAATATTTGATTTCTCAGGCTAAATCGAAACTGTTTCAATGTTTTTGGTTTCGTCCTTGTTTCCTACCCTACAAAACTATACCCACCAGTCACATGGCTGAAGAATTTCTCTTTCCATTACTATACTAATTGAAACTTGGTACACACACAAATACACACTTACAAAATACATACATATATGCATATAGAGTGAAATTCCTAAGGATGAGCCAAAGTGGCAGCTAGTGCTGGCAACATAACTGAAGGTTCTGTGGTCGTTGTGCCCTTGAGCCCATTAGAATCCCTTTCCGCATTCATTTGTTCGTTTGCAGCTGGCTAACTTGTAAATGGCTTTGACTCTTCCTTTTGTGATGTCCTCGTCCAACAAAAATAGAGTGCGCCACGAGAAATAATTGAAATTAGGAAGTGCAGTGTTATGTGCTCTTCTGTAAAAATTCTTATTTTTCTATTAACATTACATTGAATTTACATTTTGTGTGATAAATATTATGTTTATTTTGAAACCAAGATTTGAATGTGAGATGCGTACCGATGCACATGGTTCCGGCCTTTCTGCTATAGTGTGGCGAGCTGTAATTGAGAGCTTTTTATTTACATTCGTGGTTTTCTTTTACTGATTGCGAGAGCATGTTAAGAGATTTTCCACATATGTAATTAAATTTAAATATTTCCCAAACTCGCGTACGTGCATATATTTAAGCAAAACTCTTAGACTTTGCATAGAGATGTTTTCACAGGAGCCATTAGTACTTTACGAAGGGGTGTGGCTGAACAGCTGTCGCAGGGGAGGGATACTTCTCTGAAATACATGTGATGTTCACTTGTTTTCGCGAACTGTCACTTTGGCTCATCCTTAGGAAAATCATTCTATATATACAGGGTTGATCAATAAAAATATCTACTCCTTTTAAAAATCAAAGATATTTTAATCTGCTTGAGGAACAATGCTACTAATTAAACATACCAGTGATTTTCTTATCGGTAGGGAACGGAATTTATTGTAATAAAAATGCAAAATACGTACATATATATGTACTTATTTTTCTAAAACATGTAAGAAAAAATAGAAAATATGTAAAATAAAAACTAATTCTTGTGTTTAAAATTGTTGTCTATAAGCATTTTCCGACTAAAACGTCGCTGATCAGTTCTTAAGGATTTGGTGTGGCTGAAAGTAGGTTCTGTTCCTACTGAAATAATTAAACGCTACACTTCACCACATATAAGAATTTTATTCGAAATATAAAGTACGTTCATAATTTATATTAAAATGTTTACGAGAAGCCGGTGTACAAGTGAATAGTAATACTGTGTAGTGAGTGAGGGATCCCAGAGGAGGTGGTTAAAGGACATAAATCCCACCCTCCAAATTCAATGCGGTAAGAAAATTTCTGTAAAAAATATTTGGTAGTTTTCAATTGAGTAACGAATTTGGAGATTCAAACATGAACAAGCGCATGGTTGAAATTAATTTTGTTAATAAAAATCCGCTCAACCTTGACTTGCAAGTATGCAGTAAGCAGAAGGGGGTAAGTTTGACATCATGGCGGAGATATGGTGGTAATAGAAGCGCAACAGCATTACATTTGATTTATAAGAAAAACGATTCCATAACAAATATTGCAAATGCACATCTGAAATGTTCCGTTTCGACGTATAAATATATTAAAATGTAGCAAAATATGTAAGAAAAGTGTCATAATAGGTAAAATATGTAAAAACATGTCATTATACCAAAATATGTAAAATAAATTAGTTCTAATACATTCAGAGCGCTTGTCAACTCTAGAAAATGTAATTGAAAATGAGTATCTTGTTCCTGTAAAAACATGTAATTACATGGAAATCTATTCCCTACTGATCACTTAGACCGACTCTTTTGGAGAAAAAGTGAACTTGCTACCTTGAATGACAAGGGGCTCTCCGAACGTTTTTGCAAAGGGAAATTCATCAAGACTAGTAGACATGTTTTTGGAACCATGAACTCCCAAGTACCACCAATTCTGATGCTGTTATTTCATTTGTTTGTGCTGTTAATTATTCATTAAATATCAACATAAGTAGTATTGCTAAATTAGTCTCCACAGGACCTATTTGTGTAAAAAAAATGCACTATGTTACATTAAAAAAACTATGTCCAATATCTTTTTAAAAAACGCTTTCAAAAAGCTAATGACAACATCTGCTCCTAAGTTCTGAATCATTTAGTGAAAATTTCAACTCCATATCTGGAATTGTTAAGAAAATATTTCAGGTGGATATTTTATTATTTAAACCTGTATACACCCACAAATTACTAAAGTTGACTAAATAAATTTAAAAAAATAAATAAATAAAAAAAATGTACGTGTGTGTGTGTGTGGATTATGTATTTGTATCAGAAAGATAATGCCACTGAATTTTCAGCCAACATCTTTTTAAGATTTGGTCATAACACATCATTTATCAAGATGTAAAAGTATTAGATTTTGAAGAATCTTCCAAGTCACCTTCACTATAAACTTTGCATATTATTAATAGCAGAGGATTTCTGTTCTCCAAGAAGAGGAACTTCAATAAATTTCATAACATATACTCTTATGCCCTCACATATAAGCACTGGTTGTCTTCAAGAAATGTTCTGATGCGTATTAATCACATAAAGTGGGTTGAAGTGTTGCTTGTGTTAAGTATGTGTATGTTGGTATGTCAGAATACTGTTAGATATACTTCTATTGCGTGTACATTTTGTTCTTTATTACATTTAATTATATTATTGTGCTGCATAATATAACAATTACTTGTCCCATCTTACATGGTATGGTATGACCGGTTCGATGAAATAAGAATTATCTAATCTAATTACTATTACATTTATACTAACAATTCTATAGTTCTAAAATTAATCAACAAAACTAGATATTGATAGGTCCTAAAACAATTTAGTAGCACCAAAAAGCAACATTACCCTGCAAATTTTATGTTTCCACCAGCCAGTTAAAATCCCAAATCAAAAGCCCTTCGAAGTGTCACTTCGGTGAGTGCTGTTAGAGGATAGGAATACCATTACCAAGTGATTAAATTTGTTTCAATGTCTCAAAAATCAATATTGTAAAAATTCAAACACATATCTAAATGCATAAGAGAATTTTAAAATGAGTTCAACAGAGAAATAGCACGTGAGGCATGTTCATTGCAAGTAACAAACAGTAAGCTTTCAATCGAGGTCCTACAATTAACTTTGATCATGCATTCTATTAACTAGCAATAGCCAATTTTCAATCAAATAATAATCCCAGTAAATAACATCACTTTAAATAAAAGTTTGAAAGTGCCCTTTTCTTGATTCTCGCAACAAATTTCTTGCATGCTCTTTCTCTATTTGGGAGAATGACAGAAGAATAATCACAGCCCCTCGCACACATTTGCCAATTGCCAAGAAACGAATGCTTATCCATTCTACAAGTTACTAAATGACCAAAGCTCTCCAAATTAATTTGCTATGCAAATGTGAAAATAATTGCTTACATGACTGGACTAAGTAGAACTGAATAAGAACTTTGAGCAATTCTGTTGGTTTTAATGTGACAATTGACCTTCACACACGTCAATTCTAATTAAAATTTACCGTGGATTGCCAGAACTTACTTGGCAGTTCTGGAGCTTGTGGGGGCTGGTGAGGCTGCTGGGGCGGCACCAGCCCCAAAGGACCTGGTGGGACTGCCACTGCCCCCGGAGGCCCCACCGGCCCTGGTGGGCCAGGTGGACCAGGTGGGGGAGCTGCAACAAGGCACCAGCATTACATCTGCTTTCTTACATTTAGAACTAAGAGCAAGAGTTAAAAGAAGAACCTTGTTTATCTTGACAAATCTCCAAGTGGAGAAATGTAAAGACAGTTTATAACCCGACTCACTAAAAACATGCAATGAAAACTGTACTTTGCCTTCAAATTTTGAAGATATGAAAAGTGCCAACACTTTTCTTAAAGCTCAAATACAGTAACTAATGGTTACAAGACATAGTTACTCTACACACTAACAAGCTATCTTCAAAAAGCCTGAGCCAAAACTTGAAATATCTTCTAATAAATGAATGAGGCAAACCCTCAAATAGTGTACGAGGAACACAATATAAAAAATAATAACCGAACAATAAAGGTGAAGAATATACCTCATTTTTATCAAACCAAATTCAAACAATCTTTTAGATCAACTGTAATATCATTCAAACATTCTTCAATTGATCAAAGAATATTAAAATGTAGCATTTCCACTAAATTATTTTCTCCTTCTGGATCTAACAGGACAGATTTCAGAAATTCATACTTATATAAATTGCTTATTTTCCTGAACCAACTGAACTCCTGATAAAATTTTGATAATTGTTAGTACTTCAAAAGCATAGAATCATAGTTTATTTAGCAAGAATACCAATATGTTTTTCCATATGTGTGTGTGTATCCACCATATCTGAAGTGAAACCACCATTGTTCTGCAAATAACATCATAAATGTATATAATGTTATATGAATTACCTAATACGGGGGTTCATTGTTAATTAAAGTACATATTATTTTTTGCACTTTTCTAAATAATTGATCTTTTAAATAATATATTTGAACTAATGGGAAAAAAATTTCAATTATCCAGTTTTCATTTTTTTGTAGATGGCTTTCTATGTAATTGCTCAGTCAATGGGGATTGTATTGAACATACATACACAACTATACTAAACATCACACACATTTTGATCATACCCTTATCATACTTACCACTATTTATCATTTGGTTTACCCATCATTTACACTTTAACAACTTTCCTAACTTTATTTTGCAAAATTCCACAACTCCATTTAGTCTTTCTTCAATACATAACACTTATTTATCCCCATCAACTCAATTTTAAATAATTTAACATGAAAACACTAGAGTTCAAAATAAACAGTACAAACAACGATTCTCTTTCCACTTTTAAAATTACTCAGACACAAACCTATAATAGGCATGATTCATGAGATTGGCAAGCACCAATACATAAGTATAACAGGCAAGAAAAATCTCAGAAGAGATTAGCAATTTCTCACATAATAACTGGCACCTCTCATTTAACATAAATTTTCATAACATTACAACAGCTTCCACAATAATAATTTAAATATATATGTATATACACAATGTTACATTATGAACATGGGAGTGTCAACTATCAGTATATCTTCATATAAACGTCATTATCTCCTATCTATCTTACTACTGCAACTTGGAGAAATACCAAGATTAGATAACTTGTATTGACAGAAAGAATAATCCACATAAGGGGCACCACCACCCAAAAACTTCCTATCTTCATATTAACTACATCAATATACAAAAATTCTATAAAACTAGCTCTGTCAGCAAGGTCACTGACCTCTGCCAGTTCTTGAATACAAACGAACCTACGAGGCAAATTCATACTATATAATTTAGAAATTATTTACATGGGCAAAATATTGCTTTTCAGAGTAAACCACCAATGACCATAACAAATTCCTATATACATATATCACTTCTACCATTACCCGTCACATTTCCAACAAAAAAGGAGTATACCCCCTTCATTGCAAAAAACGATATTTTACTCTGCAACAGGAAAATAACCAGACTACAAATATCAAGACATTAGCAGGAAGTGTAATCATATAGAACAAAGATTAGCTACCAATTCAGACTATGTAATGTACATACTAACTGTAAATACTAATAACCTATACTGCATGTATTTTCCAGTTCATTGATTTGACATTCACGAATACTGTGCATAAAAAATTCCAACAAATCAAGAGCTTACATTCCCAAAACGTTGACCTTACAATATGTAATTAATCAAGGCTGTGGTGGCCTATACATAAAGAGCCTCTATAAGGTCATCAAACCTGTAATCAATGACCATATCAAAAGTGACACCACAATAGAGAGAAGTTGTTACTATATGACCGTGGCGTGCAAGAGCTATTCAAAAAACTTACTGGTTGGTCCCATATTCTTGTTAAACCAAACAAAGAGTGACCTTACACCATCTCCTTCCTATATGCACGCACAACTTACGAAAATACGGCAATACTACAGCATACTCCACTAAAATGTATGGCATAACCAGCTATTCGATACCAAAAATACTCACGTTGCCCAACGGGGTACATTTTTTCAGGTCAATATTCCCAGAAAAAGAATTGGAACCACAACAAATAAATACGAAATTATCCCCCCCAACTTAGCAACCTCTCCGCGATGATTTTAACATGGCGTTCGATGACGTAAATTTACAGCGGACATGATGCCTTCAGTACATCCAACACACTTTTCGCATGCAATTTTTTGGGGGAGAATCAAAAATTGGAGTTGTTGTTTGTGGAAGTAAAGAAATTAAAAAGATGGCAAAAATGTTCGGTATTTCAAGGTAGATATGTACCTGCTTGTAAAATACATAATTAATTGTGGTAAATAATTTCACCACTTCTAAGTATGTTTCTGGAAATTGTTAAGAAACAAATTACACAATTCCATAATTTCGACATAATTTAATAATGTGCGAAGTGCTGTGATTAATTCTATACAATAGGGAACTAATTCACCCAATTAAATTTGAAAGTAAATACACCATTCTCTGTTACGTTGGCAATACCGAAGTACAACTGATCAGTACCAAAATGTCTGTCCCGTTTTCAGGAACGCTTGGGCGATCAAGGGGCCTCATAGATGCTATTCATAAACAGTTGCGAATAGTAAATCTAAAACCTGTGAGAAGGATAGCAATAAAATTTGATCCTTTTGGCAGTAAAGCTTCTGAGACACGGTAAGTTTCGCTTTCAGAACGTGACGTCAGAGGCACACTGCGCGTGTTCCTGGCTGACCCAGGTCCCGAGAAAAGTCGATAATTTGGCTAGGCTTAAAGTAGCCCCAGGAACTTATTGCGTTTCGTGCGGAGGAGTCTGGGTAGTTCGGGAATGGTTTCTGCTCAGTGCACTATTATTCAAAATTTTGTGTACACGTGGTAGATACACTCACCAAGAAAGGCAGGTAAAATTACGGAATTTATTTCGGCGGTGAACGACAGATCACTTGCTTTCGGTACTATTCCACGAAACTTGGCCTACCGCACCAAAACTTCCGTTTCGTATCCCTCACGGGCAACATCCAGACTTTCTCGCTTTTTTATTTTTGTAATTAATATTCACAGTTTATTTTGAAACTTACCTCCACATTGGCCACAGCCATAAGTTTTCCCTAACATAGTTAGGGTGGTTGTTTCCCTCCTGCCCGAGTGCAAATCGGGTCCGGGGATGGGTAATTTTGCTCTTTCAGTAGCCATTTGAGACAATCTGAAATAACATAAATGTATTGTCTTTGATGTCATCAATATTTTCTTAATTTTACAGGAATTTTATTTTCCACATTACATTGCCAAAAGTAAGAGAAACAAATCCTGAGTGTGTTATCAAAACAGACGTTGTGTGTGATAGGAGTGAACCAAATGTTGAGTTCAAATTAAGTGAGTATTTTACTACTGTTAGACATGGATCCAGAAATATTCTTGGAAATATGCAAATTTTAATCTAATCAGATTTAGAATTTGTTGATCTGACCCTCTTGTTAATAATGTGTGCTGAGGTTGAATTGAAAATGTGAATTGCATAAAGTATCTTCTGGATCCATGAGTGACCAGTTGTATGTAGGAACTAACAGTACACAAGACTAACTACTGCTTTTTTCTTTTTCAGGAAATGGTGAAAAAGTAATATTCAAAGCAGGAAATCTGACAACTTTAGAGCTACTTCAGTTGTACAACAAACACATAACACCTTTAGCCCCTCCCCCTGAAGCAGCTTCCGTTGCCGTTGTTACAAAAGCTTCTAAAACAAAAGGATCGAGAAGAAAGTAGCTTTACAATGGCCCATAAAGCATACAATCTCAAATTAATTGATACTATATATGGCCAAGTACCAGCTTTCACAGATATATTTGATGAAGATACATGGTACATATTTGTAGCCTGCTTTGTTGCAGGTACTATAATGGTTGCATTCTTACTTTCCAGATTCATCACAATCAAGCCAGTTGAATAAAATGTAATTATGTTATTTATGTAATTTAGCATTTAATAAAAGGAAATTAATTCGCAATACAAATTATTTTTAATTCCACGAAACCCCAATTTTCAAATTCCTATCACAAAAAGCCATTGTGACACTTGCTAGAATAATTACTATGGTTTTGTTTACATGAGCAACCATTTTTGGAAGACGCGAGAAAAAAAGGAATGGTAAACAACTTACTTGGGACTACTTTGCCCGTTGCGTCATTTCAATTCTTGCTAGTGCATTCATTAATCCTTTCTCTAAGTATTTTATATTTCTCACAACATGTCAATTCTTATTTTATTTTCGGCACATCCTTGACAATGACATTCGGTGAGGAGAAAGCTACATCAATAACCCGGGCTTGACCTACGCTACGGCGACATTGGGAACTCCAAGGTCGTTGTTTATTTTCTACAAAACACAAACATATTTCGACACACACAAACAGGTTGGATGACATTTACTTACTGTTCTTTTCTACGGCGAAGAATATTTCGCTAGTTTACGGCTGTACTTTGTCAGGTGCATACTAAAAAGGGATATTACAACATGGTGGTAATGCGTTTCAGTTGTATGTGCTTTCTGGCCCCTAACCACCATTCCTTTCGTCTCCGGAAAGCATGGCTGCAGCGCTTTCGCTCTCACAGGCCCTTCAATCGATAACACCAATCCCTCTTCACTCGCTTGTTTGTATACACCGGCTCTACAGTCATAAACACACAATTACGCACAATCTTTCGTCCTAACACAAGCAGCTCTTCGAAGCACCGCCCACGATGCACTTGTGCCTATTTGTTGACACTCTCTCCCACTACCCAGCTGTTCCAACGAAATCCCTTTAATGTGTGACATCAGTCATTTGCCGCCCCGGAAAAAGATTTCGTCGCAATGATATGTACGTACACGACGTGTTAATCATAGCGTATGCACATCACTTTTCTTTCAAAAAATTAATGCCGTCGTCGATTCCACACCATTTTACAAAATATCCCACAAACCCTCCTAACAAATAAGGCGCTATCGTTCCCTTCATCGCGAGCACCTGTACATGCACTTCTCCACGCGAACTCTGTTTGGCTGGAACCATCTCCCTAATCCCCGCACGCGATTGGTTCCCGCCATACGAAGCAGATATTACCAGAAAACACGTGTTATGACGTCAATCGAGAAGGAAAATTGCAGCCATTTAAACCACTTTGTTTACGCCATGTCTATTCTGTACACAGATCGGCTTGTGATATCTACGCACTGAACGATGGCAGTATCGAAAAACTAAACAATCGGCAAGGTCATTCCGCTACTCTTCTCTTTCCGCCACATGACATACGCGTTTCACCGGGCAGCACGCCCACTTCCGTGACCTTGACAATGCACATGCGCAAATGCAACATCAAGCTTCTATTTATCTCAAAATGAAAGACCGTAATCATTTATTGTTACAATACACAGTCAATTCGCCATACAGACACACATTAACAATTTTAAAACAAGAAATCACTGTAAACCAAGTGTTACTTGAAATTACTTCTTGCAACATTCTGACAGTTTATCAACTTGTACATTACAGATCAATACAATATACAACACTTTCTTTCTTGCACAGTCATTACATAATATAAAAATTGAGGGGAACATTTGGCAAGGAACCAGGACCATGTAGGTAAGGAATATAACATGAGGGGGGAGGGAGTACTAGCTACACAGAAGCTTTTAAATAAATGAAACGACATTCCTGCAAGCCAAATTTTGTATTATAACAACTTCAAATTGAACAATTAACAGGGCATACCTGAAGCTATGGAGATCATTATATCAAAAGAAGTCAATGCTAGTAAATTATCAGCACCAACAAGATTATTCATGGAACAAAAGTAATGAAAGTGCAAATGCACACCGTTATTATGCAATTATTAAAAGATGTGTATTGCACTGATATATATTGCTCTTCTTTTATGATGTAATTCCTGCTCTGAGCAAAGAAGTTCTACTAGGAAAAAAGTGACCTGAATGCAAATGAAGGTACTCTATGTATAATGAGACCTTTCTTTAGAACCTGCAAGTATTATATCATTAGCAATATATAAGAAGCAAGCAGGTGGCCTAGCCTCAGTCCATCGACATGCCCTCGTCGTCATCCTCATCAGGTTTCTTTCCACTGCTGTCTCCATCACGCTTGGGGCGCTTTTCTTCGCCGCCACCACTGGTCGGGGACTGCGGTGTGTCCGGCTGAGAGCCCAGGCTGGCCCGCTGCAGAGCTCGAACAAACTCCTCCATGTTGCCCTGGTTGGCAGCATCCACTGCCTCTGGGCCCACCTCCAGCTGCTGCATCACAGGGCCCAGCTGGCCGGACTGCAGGGCAGCACTGAACATGCTCAGCGCCTGCACACACACGCACTCCCCCTCAATCAACCCCATTCACACACCGTCCGAACAGCTTCATGCATCAGACGAGCAGGCCATGAGACAAATACAAATATATCTATCCTGCCCCAGCATTTATAATTAGAGTAGGTTAGGGTTAACACCTTTTTACAGAAAAAGCAACCCCCAGAAGGCAAAACAAAACTTAGAAATAAGTGAACACACAGAGGTACCAAATTTCATAAGATTTCAGCCAATCAAATAAATAGCCAAGAAAAAAATCTATCATGTGAATGTAGTATCATCTTTAAGACATCAGTTAACATGAGACTGAACAAGTTATTTTTATGTTAAAATGATAAATTCAAAAAAATTTAAACACAATATTTATGATAAGGAAAGAGGATGAAGCCTGGTCTAATATAAAATCTACAGGAACATACAAGTTAAAAAATTAGTCTTTATCAGTCTCCCTTTAAAAATACATCAACATGCATTAGTTCTAAACCAAGATAATTGTTGTTTTCCTATTACTTATTTTTACTTTTATTTCAGTCAATATAATATAAACTCTTCTCAGTATTCTCTTTCAAGGATAGGGAATAATAGGATTTACCACACAATAACTACAAAGTGATAATTTAAAAATCAGTATTCCTCCCACACAGCACATCCAATTATGAATCAAAATATTATGTTAATATTATTCTGAGAAAAATTTCATTGCCTCATGCACAACTACACCTAACCGTTGATTAGAATAGCACTGAAATTAAATTACACCTATGCAAAAATTTAATTTCAAATAATTTATGGAACACTATTACATCAAAGTGTTACTGTAGAACTTCTGATTGAAGACTGCTTACGAAAACCAAACTAGGATTTTTTCAGTTAGAGATGGATTGTATTTATCTTTAGGAAAGGCACAAAATGAAGTTTAATTTGCAACAAAGTAAACAAAAATAATAACTTCCACACAAACAAACACACTCATCCATGCAGCACACCCAAATCACAATTGTTTTGAGCAAAAATCATCCTATAACATTAGCAGCATGGTACATCAATTGAAAATTAAATTGTCACAAATCTTTATTAGTGTAAGTTATTGTAAATTGACAAAATTGTAATTTGACAAAAAATGGACACAATGTTTTTAAAATTTCTTATATGATAAAAGGACTGCAGAATAAAAGCCATAGCTGGTACTTTACAAATACATACTAGTTTCACAGAACAAGTTAAATGAATTGGACACCTTACAACAGAAGCAAAAGGTGTTATTTTATATTAGTGACAAAAGTGAAATGTACTTTTCCTCCATAAACTTTGGAAGGCACATTCTTCAACAACTTTGGGTCTAATTCTAAGATTGAAGAACATAGTTCAATATTCTGTAATTTTAATGAATTTTGGTTGAACTTTTGAAGATTTCATTCTTTTCATATGAAGCTGAATAGCTCACATGAATTAAACTCTTTTCCAATGAGCTCTTTCAATATAACAATTTCAGAAACAAATGTAATTACAGGTATCAGAAAAAGGGTTTCCACAAGTATTTCTTGTTTGAAAATGACCATGTTTTGACTCGCTTCTTTGACAATGACAATATTTGGAGAAAAAAAAAAAATCCTCGCAAATTTTTGAACAGTAGATGTTGATCTTATTTAGTATAAATGATGGCAGTAATGAAACTTCCTGCATTTATACAAATTCTTCTGTGAAACTAATGACTAAGAATGTTCTGATTGAAATCTACCCAATGCCAAATTATACTTATTTATAGAACATAATAAGAGATTCCGCAGAAAGAATAAAGGAATCTTTAAGGCTTGAACACAATGTCTATAATAGCAACAATAATCTGTAGAGAATATTTTGTCATTATTGAATAATATTAATTTCTCTAGCATATTCTACTGCACATTTCTGCCAGTCTTACAGTCCACAAGTCAACTGTCTAATGCACACTGACAAACTTGTCCTCCATAATTCTCCTGAATTTCTAGTGAAATTTAAGATTTACTTACTGGATGATCTGCCCCCTCGTCACCAAGCAGTAATAAGCCGAAAAGTAGGAACAACCTACTTTTCTCTTAATCCAAGACACTACTTTATCCTCAGTACACCTTTACTATTACTTCTGATTTTGAAGTACTGCTAATTGGCTCTATTAATAACATGTCCTTTTATAATAGCACACCTTTTATAAATAGCACAGTGAAAAGCATCTCTTGTGACACATTTATCCCTCAATTTTTTTTATTGAGTAGTTGCAGACTTGCCCACCTAATTTCTGGAAAGAGTACAGGAATCAAGTCTTACTTATTTTCTCACAAAATTTTGCCAATTCATACTCATGACTTTCAAAACTTAATTTTTCATAAAAATTGACTGTGTTAATTACAAAATTTTGCAGAGATTCAAAAGTTGCAAAATAAAGGAATTATAAACTGTTCATGTATGTTGAAACAGTATTTATTTGGTGAAAAAACTAAGTATTACTTTGCATTAAGAAGACCAACAATCCAAATAGAGATTAAATATTGGTTAGGCAAGAAAACATGTGAACCGTGCAATTGAAGAAACTTTTTTTAAATATGAAGTGCTCACAGTTAACAGTTGTCACTAAAACAAAGTGAAATAATGCATCAGAAAAACTGACCAATGAATGGGTATGATGGAGGGCAGGTGAAGGCTTGTTGATATTGTAATGAATGCAATTTGTAACACAGAAGCAAGGGTATTTAACACTGTTAAATTAATTTTTTGTTGTTTTGGGGAAATAAATCTTACAAATAGTCAGTTCAGTAATGACTTCTTCGTTGTCCGGGTGACGCCGCGTAGTGGGCTGAGGCCGACGTTTCGCCTGACATGTCGCAGGCTTCATCAGGGCATGTACAAGTTCAGTAATGCTTTTTTGATTGCACATAATTAATTTTGATTTTCAGGAGAGAAGGTGAATCCTGCATGGAGGAGCTGGTCATCATTCAAGAAGGTTTTATGTTTCATCCATAAGAAAGAACACAACCTTGATAATCTTTGTGGGAAGGCCAAAATATGTTCATTTAACAGTGGGTGTGCACACTGAGCTGGATATAAGCGATGTCATGCATGATGAAAGGAAGACAATAATGAAGGTTAACATTTAATGTAGTTACGTTATTGTTTTATGTTGCAAAGTCATGTTTGTTACATTGTTGATTAAATGTTTATTTTCTTCCTTGTTATCTAAATAGAACTGATACTTCACAACTTAGAAGAGCAGACAAATTTTGAATGGATTGTGGTCAGTTTTCTTTACTGTACGTCACAGTTATGATGCTGAATTACATCAACTATCAGTCATTTACAAACTATAAATCATCACCTGTACCCCTTCCAGTAAAAGATAAATTTCACCTTTTGATAATTCCTCCAGATATGGAATCCAAGGCATCCTGCATAATCAACTCAACTCAATGAAACTTCATTGGTTGATATCACAAAGAAATAACATTTTATCCACAAAATCATCTAAAAAATTTAATAAATGTTTTCCATTTATCATTACGATAAATGTACAACTAGACAGCTGACTTCATGGCAAGGGGGTACAGGACTCACCTGCTGGAACTGCGGAGAAGAAAGGGTCGATCGCAGCTGGTCAGAAGCAGTCTGACCTGCTCCAGAGCCAGCAATAGCTGCAACAGCTGGGAGCTGCTGCAAAGCCTCAGCAAGACCAGGCTCCACCAACACAGTTGACAAATTGTCTGTAGTGATTGCATGGGCCAAGTCCACTCCTTAACACAAAAGAAGAATTACACACTTCAATAGCATGAATACTCCTTCAATTAAACATTTCCCTTTTTTTTTTTTTTTTTTTTAAATAAAGCTATTTGATTTGCATTAATTTCATGGGTGTAAATAAACAAGTCAATACATATCCTTTGGAGGATTGTTTTACTCATGATTATAGACTGGATTCCTGTGTAACTGCATCTTTTCTTTGCCAACTTGAAATTGGATGAAATCTCGTCAGAAATTTGAATCATGAAACAGACATTAATTTAGTACTATTTTGCATGAAATTACACGTTATGAGGGTTACTGCATGATATTGCATGTTTTAGGTAATGCTGCCTGAAAATTGCACATTATAGGATATATACTGGACCAATTCGCAAGATTCATAGGTTTATTGCATAAAAAATAATTTGTATATTATCAAATTGTTTTAATTTATCTGTTTTGAAGGTTTCATTTAAGAAAATAATTTTTATGACATAACTCAGCAGTGCATTCGAGCTGTCCATGAAACACTAGTGCCATTTAATATGTAATTCTGCACTTTGTTGCCCTAAGAACCGAGCATCAGTTCATGGAATGTCAAATATAGTTTAGTTGAAAGTTAAGTTCAGTTCATTCAAATATAGTTTGTTTAAACAATATGTACTAACTTATTTATAATAGAAACACTCAAATCATAATATTTCATTCATCTATCACACCCAAAATATAAAATAAGTTGATAAGTGGATTAACTGGGGTTTCTAGGCTATTTAAAACTGTTTTGCAAAGTTTTGATCTTTTTGTTGCACTTTCGCATGTATTGGCATTTTTATTGCATTTGTTTTACTGCTGAAAAATTCTGTCTTTACTCACGATTTACAGATAAGGGGGAAAACTGTCAGTATTTCCACAGCATGGGTATTGCAGCAACACTCAGTCAAACCATTTTGAACAAAGCATTTTGATAATTTATAAATATCAGTAATATTCTAAGTTTCTTTTAAAGAAGAAAAAAAAATTCCACCTGTTAACCTATAACTTTAAAAAACGCAAAATAGTTTTTTCGGGTAACTCGTCAAAATCCCATAAAATAATTAAAAGTTTCAAAATAAGGTAAGATTGCTTCAATGTTTTGTTTTAATTTACCCTCACATTGCATTCCTCATATTTAAATAAAATGTTTTAATTTTGATTCAGGTCCTCCAGTGCATATTCTTTTCTGATAACATTTGCAAAGACAATAATCAGTGTGCACATGGGCACATTCTGAATTTTAAAAATATACCAAAAGGGTTCACAAGAAAATTGGGTACATTATTTCTTTCAGAAAATGGTTTTTGTCATTGGTCTAACTATATATATTGCTAATTTCATTTGCCCAGAAATTGAGAGAAAACTAAGCAACCTACGGCCAAACAAGAGGTGTCAATGGTTTTGTTAGATACCCAGAATCTCAGGAATAAGACAAAACGATGAAACAGTTTTAGATTTTCATTGAAAAAATGCACACAAATGCAATGTTGTTCAGGATATCCCACAGTGCAACTCATTGCACTGATTAAAATCTATATTACTAATTTCTAATGCAAGCAGAAATTGAGAAAAAACACAATGGCCTATGACCATGTAAGAGGTATCCATGGCTTTTTACACTCATCGAAACTTAGGAAATTCCAAACAATTAAACAAATTCGACTTCCCATAAAAATGTACACATTTGATTATGTTATTTAACCTATTCTTATACTGCATGTACTAGCTGTATGGTCATATTTTGTGCATCATTGCTTATAACAGCTGACATCATGCAACTGCAAGACTGCAAAGAGAAGAGCCTAAGATTGCTAAAAATATACTATTCACAAGTTGAATTATAGAACTGCAGCTTTCATAATATGTAAAGAACTGTCATACTTTATAAATACTATACTGTGCTGTATTATTGAAGGCTGTTTTTGTTAAAATATTTAATTTATTACAATGTTTACAAAAGCATTTATTTGTTGTTCTTGAGCTGTATTCATGCTCCTTTTTGGAAAACCATTGTTGTGTGGTTTTCTTCAGCAGCATTTTTGATGCAGAAGGCCACTAGTATTTTAACATAATTAACAGTTTCAGCAAATTTTGGGTTTAATTTCTGTTATGGCACTGAGCACTGGCATTATTATTACAAATTCTATGCTCAAGGCCTCATCACAAGTGTATTAAGATACATAAATTACTAGACTATACTCATCTATTATTAGTCTTAGAAGGGAGAAAAATAAAATAAAAGTGGTTTTATTAGATAGGGAACTTTTCTGAAGTGCAAATCTCCACAGAACAGGAAAGAGATAGCCAAATATTTTAGATAATGAAGTGAATAATTAAGAATAAATTTTGGAAGGAGCACAAAAGTTGAAATTGAGAATAGATAAATTTAAAATCAAAGATATTAAATGGAGAAAAGTGCATTTAAAGAAAAAAATGTAGAAAGGCTCAAAGGCAAAGAATTTCTACGACAGGTAGCTGAATATTTCATTACATGAATTGGAAAAGATATGACAAAGAATATAGACGAAAACTTTGATGGGGGGGGGGGGAGAGATAGGTGCCTTAAGTCACAAATGATGTGGAAGATAACAATTCTCCAAAACATTGCCTGTAGAACAAATTCATCAGATAAAAGATCCAATAACGATAAAGATATACATAAATATAAAAAGATCACACAAGAAAATCTTTAGATGTTACCACCAGGTCAACTACACCTAAAGAAGATCAGGCACCTCCTTTTTCTAATATTCAGATTATTTTAATATTTGAACAATATTACAGTTCAATTTGGAAATGAACCCAGAATTGGGCAAAGAATTTTGGTTTTGTATGAAGGGTTGAGAGAAAGAGAGAGAGAGAGAAAGAGAGAGAGAGAGAAAGAGAGAGAGAGAGAGAGAGAGAGAGAGAAAGAGAGAGAGAGAAAGAGAGAGAAAGAGAGAAGAGAGAAAGAGAGAGAGAGAAAGAGAGAAAGAGAGAGAGAGAAGAAGAGAGAGAGAGAGAGAAAGAGAGAGAGAAAGAGAGAGAGAGAAAGAAAGAGAGAGAGAGAGAGAGAGAAACTTTTCCTTAAAGCAGTACAAGAAGTATTATGTTTATGCATTTCAACATTTTTGGAAAATTGATTTATAAGATCACATTTTATTTCAAGGCAATATTTCAAAAGCTCAACAAGATGGCATCGGTATCTCAAAAAGATCAATTTCTTGACTCTCTTCACTTTCCTCTGCAACTCTTCACTTGGTATTATTAAAAATTTATGCAATTTCCATGAATATAAACACTAATAGGATTTTGCTGCACGGGGGAGAATGAAACTCCAAAATGCTGAATAACCCACATCTATAATGCTTATCATTAGTTACTATGGAGCAGATTATTATGATTTTGCATATTTTTGTCTGTTGTATTGGGGCATAGCTAAGTGAAATTTCTTGACATGTGGTTAGAAGTGGATGCTTCTTAGATTACTGTTAGTGCATATTTGTGCACATTTGGCACATTTTTATTGTTGGTACGTATATATGAAATTATAAGCACATATTCTGCACATTTCGTTTAAATAGACTTATTTCTAAAACGTTTCACCTTTTCACAGAATCTATTATTAGCGAGCATAAACAATTGACTTTCTAAGATGAAAATACATGCTATTGCTATTTTTCTTTTTATAGATAAAATATTTATACAAATAAAGGATTTTTGTTGTTATATTTTTAAACCACACAGAAGAAATGCAACAAAACATGCAACGTTCTTCACTGAGATAATGTTTACATCAATTATTTTTCCCAAAAAGTATGGTAAATTATATTATGTTTACACAAAAATATACTATATATTTGCATTCCAGGTACATTACTCCTGATATTTTTTCAAGAAAAGTTTTTACAAGAAATGAAGTACTGTTAATTTTAATTGCACATTGACAGGTATATTTCAGAATTTTTAGGTGCATGAGTAAGTGAGCGAGTGTAAGTGCGAGAGTGTAAGTGCGAGAGTGTAAGTGCGAGAGTGTACGCGCGAGAGTGTACGCGCGAGAGTGTACGCGCGAGAGTGTACGCGCGAGAGTGTACGCGCGAGAGTGTACGCGCGAGAGTGTACGCGCGAGAGTGTACGCGCGAGAGTGTACGCGAGAGAGTGTACGCGAGAGAGTGTACGCAGAGAGTGTACGCGAGAGAGTGTACGCGAGAAATGTACGCGGAGAGTGTACGCGAGAGAGTGAGCGAGAGAGTGTACGCGAGAGAGTGTAGCGAGAGAGACGCGAGTGTACGCGAGAGAGTGTACGAGAGAGTGTACGCAGAGAGTGTAAGTGAGAGAGTGTAAGTGAGAGAGTAAGTGAGCGCATGCGTGTGTGTGTGTAAAGGGCGAGGTTAGGGCAAGGACAAGGAAGAGGAAGGAAAGATCACACACGGTCCATGGCCCGTTTGGTAGGGTACTGCTCTGGCATTCGCTTGTTGTTGATTGGAGAAACCATAGAAAACTACCGATCAGAGCAGCCAGTCGCTAGAATTCTCCTCCAGACTTCATCTGAATTTGACCTAGCTTACAAGCTTAGTGTCGAAAGTCCTGCCGCCATCGGGACTCTAACCAAGTACTTCTCGATCAGAGGCACTGCAGTAACCTCAGTCGATGCACTGAGCCACCGCTCCCAGTTTTAATGTTGAAAAATTGGATTATAGTCAGTAGAGATATAGCGTGTGAACATTATTTTTCAAATGAGAAATTGTTTCAGGATACCTACTAAACATTTTAATGGCGAATTTTAACTCAGCATTAACTTAATTCATATTTTTGGCTTTGTATCATTTATACTATATACTATGTATGAAGTTTTACCATAATGGACTGGAGAGAGAAAGAAATATTGCTGAGGCACCATGTATCAATATTATGCATGCCACCACAAAGCTATTGCCCTTGATAGAGAACAACCCCCCAAAAAGCTGGCATTTATATGCAAGGAAGTAGATGAAAATTTCTTTTCAAAGGACACTAATCTGTTAAAACAGTCACAAAATACCATGTTCTGAACTGTTTTTCTATGCGTCTTGCATTTCTGTTTTTCAATGCATCTTGTACCCATCACATTAACTAGAAAATATTTCTCAGCGATTGAAGGAAATGATTAAAAGAATGTGATGAGATGAAGGTCGTTTTTTAAAAAATTAGACAAATTAAATTACTTTTAAACATCTTACACCGTTAATATGCACATTTTCATCGATCTGTATACATTATTACATTCATGAGTGGAAGCGCTTCAAATGACTTCAAATGAACTTTTTCGAAAACTCGATAAATTCCAGTGAAAAAGAATTTCAAATTTCGCATTTACAGTAATGCTTAATAGCCATTTTCTTAAAAACAGCCTCAAATTTTTCAATGAAAACTTCTATTTACGACAAAGTTTTAAACTTCTTTTATATTCTTGAATTAATATTTCGGTTGTACTATTAGGAAAGCAAAAAGTTGAGATGTCAAAAAAAATGTACTTTGAGCAACGATTGATGGCAGCTGGCCAGAGAGTGGAGCAAGACCTTTAAGCCAGACCACACCAAGGAAATTAGAAACATTTGGTACAAGAAAGTCTGTGCCATTCTGTAGCACCTCTAGTTGTGTGCGACCAGATGCACTTCTCTTCTCGTGACGCAAGTGTTTCAGAAGGTAGCATTTTAAAATAATGGCCAGTTTCATCACAATTATAAAGCTGGTCATTTGCAAGTTTTTCATTTTCACTATCTCTTGTAGTTTCTTGCAAGATTTACAATGTCTTCAGAATCAGGAGATAATTTCTCTTCACACATCTCTAGTTGCCAAATTCCATATCTTTTTTTTTCACTAGTCAAACCAGCTTAAACTAGTAGTGAAATTTTTGTATCTCCCTCTTTAAATTCTTTTTGAAACACCAAAGCTTTTTCTTGAAGAATCAGACCTGAAAGAGGGCATCCTCTTTGCCTTTGTTAGGTAAATCACAAAGTGTGTCACCAGTTTCTTCATATTCAGATTTTTTCAAAGATTTTCTGTCCAATGATAAGTCTAAACACTTGTAACTAGAAAAAGCTTCTAATTTGCTTCTGTTTGTACACCAAACACCAACCGTAACTTCGACTCCAGGTTTTTTAAGAGTATCCCCCTTATCCAGTATTTAAATTCTACTGCCAATGGAATGAATTTCCCTTTTTCTTTCTGCAGAATCCATCATGAAAACATGATTCTATAAACTAAATTAAAATAACTTTCAACTTATATTGAGTGTGCTAGTTTCAAAATAATTGGACTGTAATTTGCATAACTAAACTAATTGTTATTTGATCATTTGGGTGTAACCACAATGCTACCGAACAAGTCCAACAATGCTTCCAACCCACCAAACAACAATAAAAAACAGATGTAGTAAATATTTCATGTCTTGGTCATTTTCCGGGAACACATTTATTTATTTTAATTAATTTTTCGTTCAGACGATTTTACTCTGATTGATGAGAAACCCTAACAATCGAGACAAATTAGAGACTCAACTGCATAGTAATAATAATGTAATATAGTAATAAT
This sequence comes from Teleogryllus oceanicus, assembly GCA_964035755.1. Lineage (NCBI taxonomy): Eukaryota > Metazoa > Arthropoda > Insecta > Orthoptera > Gryllidae > Teleogryllus > Teleogryllus oceanicus. Next base: position 111,528,091 of record CAXIVR010000004.1, on the reverse strand, counting down.
AATAATAATAATAATAATAATAATAATGTGTCGAATTAATAATAAAGTGATGAAGAAGGCAAAGAAGAATATTACGAAGAAGAATGTAATGAAAATAAAGAATACAATGAAAATGAAGTAGAATAAGACTATGATGACGACAACCTTTCTTTTCATTTTCCATGATGAAATTACTCCTAAGATATCCAAACCAAAACACCTCAAAAACTCATTTATTGCCAACTCAATTTTTATACACAAGTACTATGTCAATTCAATCACCAATGTTTGTCCACAACCATCCTTTTCAAGACCCAAAAAGAATAAATTTTTTGAAAAAGTCTCACCTGAACCTTGACCACCAGGCTGAGGGACAGAAAGCCCCGACAAGAAATTCTGTAAATCGCTCAGTTGGATTGCTGGCTGTCCACCTGCAAGAAATATTTCCCAATTCTTTTCACCTACTGTGTAATAAAGTTGCAATAAATTCAACAGGCATGTTATTAGATAGAGAAGATATCATAAGAGCTAATGCAATATATATTAGAAGAAAATATTAATAGTCGCATACCAATTGGAAAGAAGGAAGGGGGGGGGGAGAAACAATGGAAGGACATGAGCAAATTCTTTCTCTATCTTTGTGCAAGAAGTTACTGCTTCATCAATTAGAACTTTTATTATTAGGAACTTTCTGACATCTTAGTGATTGTTTTGTTTTTTAACACCAATTAATATTTGCAAAAAACATCCTAAACCATCACCATGTATAATTGCTTCTTGAAACTCCAGCAAACTTTCACTGCCGGATCAGCCCACAAACCTATTACAATGTTATTTTAGTATCTATTGAAGTCAATAGCAGTTGTACAATTGGAACAACATAGTGAACATTGTTTTAGTTCTTCAATAAAAGGATGTGGCCACCTACGTCCCTGCAGAAAGGACTATAAACACCAAAAATGTTGAAAATATATTTGCCATTTCTGTTCCTCAAAAACTAAAAATATTTTAATTCAAACTCGCAGAAAATGCCTGTAATGTATTGCTAAACACACACACACACACACAATTAGTTCTTAAATATATACAATTTCCCTTCAATTATATTGTAATTGATTCTGGGTTACCAGCATTTTCACTGCTCTTTCGCTGCGAGCATGCTACTTCGTGGAAAACAATTTTGTGTGTTCTTGTTTAGCAGCAATTATAATGCTGCAGGCTACTAGTAATAATGTAATACTTTATATCAAAAGTTTGATTTTTTAATTTCAGTGTTAGTTTAGTCTATAATATTAATGGTATATACATAATGGTGATTAATTTTTAACAAAAATTGTATAGAAATGCAGATGTTAACCCCCATGTAATCAATTCTATTATGCAATAATTCAAATTGTTTAACCTATTATCAATATTTCAAACTTAATAATATCATATAATTAAAAGATCATATAATGCAACTGTCTGAAGTAATGAATGAAGCTAAAATGTATGAAATTATCTTAAAGGATGAAGATGCTTCAAATCTTTATGCAAGAACTGTCAAAAATGGAGAAATCACTTAAATCAGCAAAATAAGTGTATTAACTACAGTAGTTTTATTGAAACAAAACTGCTTTCAAAACCGAGTATTACACATTTCCAACGAATTACACACATCTAATTTACCTTTTCAGAATATGCATAATGAGTTAACCATAAAATGTTAACTAAACTGCCGTTGATTCTCATCATAATAAATGGTAACAGAAAATTCTATAATACTAATCACTTACATGCACTATTATAAGGACTAAAATTAATTAAAATAAGCACCATGTAAGAATATAACCAAAACAGGAGAGGGGGCAACCAAACGAGAGCACTGAAGGAAGTAGGCAGCTTTTCTTGAAAGAGTGAGGATAAGAGGCAACACAAAGAGTGAGATTTTTTTACTCAAGGGTACGCTCGTTTCAAGTGTTGGCAATGAATTTGCCCCAATAACTTTAACTTTTATAATTTTACAGTTTTCTTTTCATCAGATGACAGTGCCAAATGTGCCATTTCAATCAGTATTCCTCAATTAATTCAATTAAGACACTGAGTGAAAAAACAGAAATGTTTTCTTACAACTACAGTGGATTCATTATAGATGTCATGACTGAAGTATTTCCTGCAATAAAAATTATTTCAGATTCCTTTTCACTAATATATTTCTATCTCATTACTTCATTGCTAATACAGTATATATAAATCATAAAGCATTCATTTAAGCATTAAGAAGAGAATACTGCTCAAGAACTACAATATGTGGGAAATGTAGTGCATCATAAATAGGATTACGATTTTTACGTAGTTATATTTTGCCCCTGTTTAACTGAAGCATTCTGTTTCAGAAAATTTTACATGTTATGAGAATATAGGTTTTATTACATTATGTAAGTATAGATATTACGGTTTATTAAGCAGAAATGAAACCAGGCAAGCTTTAACAGAATCCTGTTTTGTCAGTTCTTACAAATAACACTATCTCAACTGTGGCTTTTGCTATCAAAACCAATGCATTCCATTATTTGCCAAAAGTAACACTTTTTTGCACCTTTTGCTAGGTTTAGGGGCCTTCATAACCTCATGAAAGAAAAAAATATCCTTTTCACATGTAACTGTGGGTGGATGTGAGAAGATTCTTATTCACCTTTCGAATTTCCACAAATGGAATGCGCTTCATTTGTTAGGAAACTCCTCATATAATGTGAGTACCAAGGGGTTTTTGATTTAAGATTCAGACACTACATGTGTCTGTATTTTATACTGTGGTCAACATTTTCGAGCTCAGACTTCAAAGTCATTGACCCATAATTAAAAGAATCTTTATTCTACATTAATGACACCAACACTAAAGTAAACTAACCGCTAGAAGTGCTTGTAGGAGCAGCAGTAGTTGTTGTAGGAGCTGAGGTTGCAACAGTTGTAGTAGTTACAGCAGCAGCAGAAGTAGACGTGGTTGTCGTAGTAGTAGTAGAGGTAGTCTTGGGCTCTGTGGTTGCAGCTGTAGTGGAAGTCTTTGTGTCAGTGCTGCCAGCTGAAGCCACAGAGCTGGTAGATGAGGAGGTGGTAGCAGTTGCAGCTGTTGTGCTTGCAGAAGCTCCAGAGCGACCACTTTGGCTAGTTGAAGGGCGGCTGCAAACAAAGGAACTTCTTAGTAACAATCACCACATCGCACAAAAACAACCTACAAGGTATAATCACACCCAGATTAAATTCAAGGCAAAAGGCCAAGGAAGAAAAGATCAATAATATTCTTTGGAAAAACAAAGAAGGGCTGATAATTAATCAACTTTGTTGGCGAGATATAAAAATAAATTTGTTTCTTAAATGACTTACATCTCCTTTTCTCCTTCCCTCTTAATTACCAAGCAAGTTGCTCTGACAAAAGTGCAAATATTTACAGTATATGAAGTCCGCAACTGAACACAAAGATTGAGTAGTTAAAAAAAAAGTGAAAAATGATTTAAAATTGCTTCTAAATAAAATGCAAGTACTTCAAATACACGCATATACAATTACAAATTTTACACCTATTTACAATAAAAATAGATTTGAGGAATTATGGGGCCAATCAGCTTCACAAATTCCTACATTAATATTTAAAATATTTGCATAAAACCTATAAGATTGTAAAGTAAGTGAACATATAAAAACGTGAAAAATAATTTTTAACTGGTTTTTGCATATAGACTAAATATTTATATAGTAAATATACACATTTAAATCAAATGTAAAATGAAGATGGAGAGAAAAATTTAAATCAGAATAAAATAAACAAATATATTCTGAAGTTTCCTCTTAAGAAAATATACTCTTAAAAATCAAAAGATTCTACAAATTAATTTATTACTTTGCAAACATAAAAGTCCTCTAAGTAGGTAATTCCAAAAAAAATATTGTCCACAAGCCAGTCGTAACACAAATTCCAAGTTCATTATATGTAGCAGTTTGTAAATATATAATATAACTCCTTTACTTTCAAACTTGCACGTAACAAATTGGCAATATAAACATTATCTCCTTCTCTGAAAAATAAACTTTTTTTAGATCTAGATGCATCACTTTTTGCAACACACACCCTAATTTTTAAGAGCTAAATGAGTTTTACTGAACTCGCATGTACCATCTCCAAAAAAAACTAATGAAAATATTCTTATAATCAAATTATAGTTCAGTGTCAAAAATAAAGAATTAATAATTAATCAGAGCAACATTTTAAAGAAAGTAATGATTGACAAAAATTTTGCAAATACATTGTTTTCTCTCACTAAAAACATTCTTAACACTGATACAATATTAAGTGCTTTTATGCAGAGTTATTCATGAATCATAGATAACTATAAGTGAATTGTACATAATGTGACTTGTATTTCATGAACAATAATTCTTTTACTATTAATTACTTTACTACACAAACTTACAGTAGTGCTCAGTTGGAGCTAAAAAAGTATCTTTGATGACTTCTTGTTCTCAGCCAGGCCAAATTGATTTGGGGCTTTTCTGAATTTCTAATTTTGAATTTAATAAAAAGAATTATAATTTAATGATCAATCCAAATCTTCAGTATTTCAAGAACAATATTTACTGAAATGATTAGTAGGCTATCTTTGAGTCAACAACATTAAATGTACAGTAGTAAAACAAAATACTGGTCTTTGCAGAGAGTAATTACTAATATATTTTCATTAAGAGCAAAAATTGTATACCTTTAAAAGCTAAGCAGGATTAAACTAATGGTGCAACACAATGGCATAGACTCCCTCTTACTAGTCAGATCTAATCTTTAAACTGGGCTAGCTTTATATTTTAAAAAATTACATTTGTGTAATTTTGAAAAACTGAATAAATAAAAATGGTGTTAATGTCATTTTATCCATTGTATTTAGCATTATCTATTTATTAGTTAGTTATCAAGTAATTGAAACAGAAAATTTGGAGCCATTTTTGGAAAAATGCTATTCAAGCATTTTTGAAAAAGCAGAATTTTGCACTTATTTTCACAGAATACTTTTTGAGTTTTGAGAAATTTTTAAAGATATCATTTGAAGCACTTGTACCTACAAATGCAATAATGTATTCAAATCACTGGTCATGTAAATATTAATGACAGCAAGGTATATAAAAAAATGCATTTGTTTAATTTTTGAGAAATCAAAAGAATACAGCAAAATGGCATGAAGTTATCTTTTTCAATGCATTCAACACTACCCTACATATATAGACGCACATCAATAACAATATCACATCTTCAGTATTATAGTTGAAGGAAGACACCAAAAAACTTTCGGAGTAGACAGTGAAAACTCTATCCCCATCTTTATAAGTGTATTTCCCTCTATTCAAACAAGAAATTTAAAGAAAAAACTAAGCCATTTTTGAGAAAATTTTGAAAATGTGCCAGGGGGTGCATGATAATAAGATAAACTTGATAATAAAAAGAATCATCTCCTATATTATTTCAGTGGTACAAATAAAATAAGGTTTGCAGCTCTCTCACAAACCCATCTTTATAAAGGAGGTCTGTAATGAAAGAATTTCATTGAGGTGTTACAAATTGCACCCTATGTTTAAAAATTATGAAGGATTTGTGGAAAGAAAAAAATAAGACAAAGAAGAAAAGTCTAAATATTAAAGTCAAACGCAACCTACTACACTTATTTATTTATTTTACGTCAAAAAAACAGTTAAAAACTGCGTATGACGTGCTATGGGGAAAAGTGAATTGTGTGCACATTTTCAAAATTCTGTGATCCCTACACTAAGTCACTACTTAAATTTTGAATACTCATACACTGGCTGCATTGTTAAAATCTCTGGTTAAATAACTCCTAAATAAAGAATTTTAGATCCTTAAAACATGGAATTTTGAGGCCAAAGTCTTCATAATATTGATTTAATTTATAAATTTCTTTCTTGGATTTAATACAATCACTATTCCATTTTATTTGATTCTATAAATGATCAAAATGGTTCTTTTTGGATATTCCCTCAAAATTAATATTGGTGTCTTCATCTAGATTTAAGAAGAATTACTGTAAGTACAATACAATGTTAACCATTTTTGAATCGATAGTTTTCTACTGAAATTTTAAAAAATGAATACTACTATAGTTTCATTTTTGAGTGACAAAAATTCCGACATTTACATTGAATATTTTTTGTAATATACCAAATGAGTAATGAATTAATTAATTAATCTGGTTAGTACTTTTTATGGAAAAGGAAATGATAATGAATGAAATGAACTATTTTGGAAGAGGACTCTTGTATGAGGTCTCCCACACCGAAAATATTGAACATATACTCCACATAACAGAATAAACCCTTACTATCCCATTCACTACTTATATGTATTTAGGAAGGCATCATACCAATTATTCTTGATTATATATGCCCAACAAAGAAACTACTGAACTAGTTACTTAGGCCCAAGAAATTATTACCAATTAGCATAAAGGCAAAGTCTAGACTCTTACACACTTGTGACAAGAATATGTTTAATTTCAATTCATTTAATGATTGAGGACTTCGAATTCCTTTTAGGTACGTTCTAAGATAAAAAAATTTATAGCATTAATACGAAATAGTTTGAAGTTACAAATGACACAGCTTTAAATACTCCCTCAACACACCTCATTGTGCCCAGCAAACTCGAAAGTCCGCCAATCTGTCCCACCCCTCCAAATAACTGCATCAACTGCTGCTGCGACATGTTGTTCAGCAAGTTCTGCAAATCGCCTCCATCTGCCGACAGAACATTTCTCAATGTCCTGCTCACGGGGGAATCTGCACACAGAACTTGCATCATCATTCTTCTCACAGCAAAGACATGGAACTCTTTAAAAGTGAAATAACAGGGTGAATATACCTGGTGTTGCTCCTCCACTGCGAGCAGAACCTGGAGTGGGAGGATTATTAAGAACTTCATTTATTCTTCTACAGTTTTCTTCATCTTTATCAGTCTTAGGCTCCTAAAATTGACACAAATTTAAAAAGAATTAATTTCCTCCTTTCAAAATAATAAATTTACGGCTGTAACACTTACCTGCACCCAGAAAAAAAATTTCCTGCTCGAGGATTTGAACTTTAACACATACACACGACCAGTGGTACATTGAGTTACTCTCTTAAACTCGCAATCATCAGGAAAAATGATAAGATCCTGAAAGAAAAATGAAACAGAAGTATTATTACAAAAGGTTAGTCAATGAACCATGTGTCAAACTTACATAACCTCATTCAGCCAAACCCGTCATATCACGCCGGTAAGTCGTAGCGTTTAATTCTTATCACAAAACTATTATTAACAATTTGGCACATATATGTGAATTAAATTTCACTAAAAATAAATAACTTACATCTTCTACCGTGCCAGTAGTACGATCTTTCCAGCAGAAATGCATAAGGGAGTCGTCTGATTGATACACATAAAGAAGTCCCTTCCTTTTATCGGGGTGCACCATTTTGCCTTTTAATGTCATTTTTCCTGCTTTACATTCTACCAAATTTTTGCTCTGCGACCGAGAAGACGTATTTCCAAATAAAGCTGCACCAACCGCCATTGCGTCTCCCAATTTGACAAGATTCTGCAAACTCACGCAAAGCAGTGAACCAAGATTCTGACCAATTCTGGCCCAACCACGAGACCTATCGACGAATGAAGGAACCAACACCCGTGTGAATGATGAACCAATGAACTCCCGTGAACTGCTTACTCTCGACTCCGACTTGGTTACAATCGACTGAACCACGACTTTTATATCGGTATGTGCTGGCAATGAACGCAACAGAAACAATTTTCTTAATCAGAATTTTGAATTAATTATTAAAATAATTAATTTTCTTCCTTCAAATCGTTCTACTTGTTCGACTTCCCACAACCTTGCAAGTTTTACTAATATAATTTCAATGTGAAAACGAAACTTTATTTTACATAAAAAAAAATGAATCGATTGGTGACTGTCAGTGAAGCCAGAAAAAAAATTTGGCAATTCATTGAAAATTTGTACTCCGAACATTAACAATTAAGTAAAAGTATTTTGTGGCTTCTATTTTCTTAATTAAGGAAAGTACAAGCAATAGAAAGGGAAATGGCAAGAACGAAACATAGAGGTTACGGTCGAATATTCGGCTGAGCCTGAGCTGAGCTGCCGGGGCCAGCGATCGCGAGGGCTCGTCCGCCCAAGGATCTCCGTGCCGTAGGGGGAAGGGCCTCGCCTCCCACTTCCCCCGCACAGCCACGTCCCGCACAGCCGACGCCCGATTGATCCCGGCAGGCTCCTGCGGGAGGCAGTTGCTCCTGGCAACGCGAGATGGCGTTTGCGCCGGAGTGTCGCGGCCGCGCGCGCGGCAGTGTCAAGTTGCCGGCCTGACGTCATCGGCGGAGAGGAGAGGAGGAGGAGGAGCGAAGGACGATGAGCCGTGCGGAGCGGCCGGGGCCCACCGCCGCCGCCGCCACCGCCGCCGTTACGAGTCGTGGCCGCTGCTGCCGCGCGGCAAGTGCGTGATCGGTTGCGCTCTGAGTGCCGCGCGTTCGGCGCGGATCGCAGGGCCGAGCGCGCGTTCCGCCGCCGGCATGACGAGGTGTTAGTGCCCGCACAGCCTCGGGGCGACGTCGCGAACGCGCGCGGTCCCTAGGATGCCAGGAAATGCGGGGAAACCCCCTCCCGCTGGTGCTGCGACGGAATCTGTGCGCGGCGGCCCGCGAGCAGCGGCCGCGTCGACGGCGTAGGCGCGCGGCGAGGACACAGCAGCGCCAGCGGCGACCCCGGTGCTAGCCAGCGCAGCGCAGCAGCGCGCAGCGCCCCGCACCGCACCGCACCGCTCCACGCCGCGCCGCAGCGGCAGCCGCCAGCGGAAGGGCGCGCGCGCGCTCGCGTTTGAAGAGCACGAGAAGAAGCAGGAGGATCGTCGGAAGAGCGGCCCCCAGCCGCCCACGTCACGATGCCGCGCAGGGACGGCCGCACGGCCGGGGACCAGCGCCGCCGGCAGGCGGGCGGGCGCACAAACGCGAACGCGCACGCGAGGCTTCCATGTCCCGCGGCGCGCGCGCCGGTACGAGGCGGACAGAAATAGTTTTTTGGCATCTGCTTGCGAGGAGTCGGCGAGCGCGCGCAGGCTGGCTGGCGGGCGGGCAAGCAGGCAGGCGAGCAAGCAGGGGCCGGGTTTCCCGGTGCGGGAGGGGGGGTGGCCACTGGTGGAATGTGTGACCCTGCGGCCCGCCCGCCCCCTCCCCGCACCGCTGGGGCTTCCCTCCGCCGGCGCCCCGCTCCCCGTTCCACGCTCGCGACTCCCAGCCGCGCGCGCGAGCTCTCCCCGCCACCCCGACATTCTGCGCTCTGCTCCGGCTCTCCCTTCCCCTCCCCCTGCCGCCTCGCCCCGCCCCGCGTTGCGCTGCGGGTCCCTATTTAGCACTTCGTGGGGTTCACCGAGCGAGCAGGCGAGCACCCGCCCGCCGGGCGCAGGTGCCGTGCGGGGCGGGCGGGACGGCGCAGGCCGGAAGCCGATGCATTCCTGGCCGCCTGAACGAGACCCGGGCACGTCGTCGCTGTGGGCTGGCGCGTCGCGTTCGCGGAAAAGCCGCGCGCTGGCGATGACGCGGACGCCACAGGCGCGTCGCGTCGGGTCGCGGGGCGGCGCAGGCGACGCGTTACGCAACCGCGTCGCAGCGGCAATGCACGCGTGGCGTTTTCCGCGAGCGCGGGGCAGGACACCTGCACACGTCCCGCCCGCTGGCCGGCCGGCCGACGGGGCGCGGAGAGAGGAGGGAAACGCGGTCGGGGTGGCGGGCGCGCCCGGACCGTATTGATATGTTTATAAACACGGGGCACGTGCCGGCGCGGTGACCCCGCCGCGGGTCGACGCCGAGACCTCCCGTCGGGGACGCCGGCAGACGCTGCCGCGCTGGGGTGGACGATCGCTTCTCCCACATGAATGGGAGAGGGAAAGTATTTATTAAGAAACACAAACACGAGAAAATATTTGATTGCGTGTAAAATAAAATAAATTCCGAAATTGCTTTATGGCTAAAGGATCATAAAAAATGTATTTACAAAATTAAAATGTTTTGAGCCAATGGAAGTTTTTGATTCTTTTTCTGACAAGGTTAACTTCTTTTCTCAGAAATAACAATGTTTGTTGTGTTTAGTTGTGTCTTCAAATTATTTATTTTATAACGTTTATTTTTCCGTAACTTCAAGTGATAATCGATCCACAATGCTCAGCGATTGAGACCACTTATAACCTCGCTGTCGTGTTGCCCACCCCCGCTCACTCCCGTGGCCGTGGCCTCATGTAACCCCCGCGCGACCGTCAACTTCCTGTCTGCATATTATTATTAGGCACTTGGCGATTGCTACTGTTCATGCGCACCTTGTGCTGTTTTGATCACCGAGGGGCATCGGCTTGCCGAACGAATGTGCATTGATGTTTGTTGCTTGTGCACTACGTCGCACCGAATTTTGCCTTGCGTTTTAAGTAATAATAATAATAATAATTATTATTATTATATTATTATTATTATTATTATATCGGAATGTTTTTAACGAAATTTCTTATCGATGGAAGCAAATTTTTAGTAAGGTTCGTTTCATCCAATAGAGACGTATGCGTCTTTCAAAGACGAAGCTTTATTAGAAAATAACGAGCGAATAATCCTCGATACACTTGCACCAATATTCTCACCCGCTGTTTTGTTTACTTCAGTCACAGTTTTATTGTTATTGTTGACGTGCGCTGTTGCTTTTGTTTTCGTGGGGTGTGTGGGTCGGGGGAGGGATACGTTCTATTGTTACGTCACGTGGAGTCGGACCAATGGCGTTGCGGGGCCCATGCGACAGCCCGCAAGAGTTCCACGAACGGGTCGAGGCGACGAGACAAGACGCTACTCCCCGGGACTGAACGGCGCCATGGCTGCCACTCCCCTCCCCGCCCTCCTTGTTCCATCTGCCCGCTCCGCCCACTGCCCCGCCCCCCGCCTTTCCCCTTCCCGTCTCGCTGTACCCCGCCCCGCCACTCCCCCGCTTTGCCCCGCCCCGTTTCGCCCCGTCCCGCGTGTATTCTGTTTCGTCTCATTCTCCTTCTCTTGCTACTCTTTTTTGCGCTCTTTTCTGCCTTGCCGTCGCGTCGCTTGCGCGCGTCTGCCTGCCTCAGCGACTGCACACTGGTCCGAACTGTACGAACAGGATCATTTAGCAGGAGCAATGAAACAATACAGTTCTTAAAAATGTGTTATTTTTAGATTTGAGGAGTTTGAAAGTGGACATTTTATGAAATGAGAAGTGCAAGTGTAAATAGTGCAGGTTGCAGTTCCATTCTATTGCAGAAATTTTGGTGGAAAAGCAAAGTTATGAATGGCGTAGATAGAGGATATGGGGTCAAACGCTACATTTACTGTCCAGAAGAAAAACAAAGGACAATTTCTGCATTTTCTCAATGGATAAATTAAGCCTGGTCGAAAAATCCGATGGTGGTGAGGATCATTGTCCCAAAGTATTCCTTTATTACTATTCGAAAGTTTTTTGTTTTTGTTTGGTTTTGTTTTTACAAATACTACTTAACTACTAAGTGACTTTCCGGAATTTCTCGAAGTGAATTTTCTTGGAAGTGAACATAAATATCGAAAAAAGATGAAAAAAAGTGGAATATGTTAATTTTAATGTTTCACTAATAAATAAGATGTTTATATGTATGTAATATTTGGGGAAGAATACGGCTTCATTTGTTGTCCAAAAGAAACTAATGACAATCTCAGAATTTACATTACGGTTTATTGAAAAATAGGGCCAAAACTTGTATCGAAATTTGGGGTCATGCTTTCTCATGAAATTATATAAATAAGTTACAAAGTTAGCTGTTACAATTTGCCCTTTTATTGTTTATTTGTACGTTTTGTCTTTATTTAATTTATATTTTTCCAATTGCGTGGAGTTCACATAAAATTTTACCCCGCCGTACCATTGTTTCTCTGTATTGGAAGGATATGGAGTTATGAATCTATTCTGTTTAGAACGTGTTTTTCTTTTATTTGACGGCCAAGAAAATGGAGATTGAACTGGAAATTTAGTTATTTGAAAAGAGAGCTACCATGTTTCACTGAATTGTGCCAGCTGCCCAGTGTTTGCAGTTTCAAGCTACAGATTTGGATCGTAGATTTCGGTGATATAACCGCCCACTGTGCGATACCGCCGCCACTGCAAGCTTCCTTTTATCGGACGGGTTTTTGCGCTGCAACGTACCCGACGTGCCCGCCGCCGCCTCCGACGCCGCGACTGCGTACAATAATAATAGCGCGTGTGCTCCATGACGCGCATTTTGCGCCCGTGGGCACATCGGCCTGCATTCGTCCCCAGCACACACACCCATTACTCCCCAGCACCCATTACTCCCCAGCACCCATTACTCCCCAGCACCCATTACTCCCAGCACCCATCCCCCCAGCACCCATCCCCAGCACCCACCCCCCAGCACCCGTCCCCCAGCACCCACTCCCAGCACCACCCCACAACCCATCCCCCCAGCCCCATCCTCCCCAGCACCCGACCCCCGCACTACTCGTCACCCAGCACTCACCTCCCAAGCACCTGTCCCCCAGCACCCTCATCCCAGCATCAACCTCCAGCAACCGCTCCCAGTATCAGCGCCCTGCTCCCGCTTCTAGGCATCCAACCCAACACCCGCCCGAAGGGGTGTGATGCTTTTCGCCCATCACACTGACGAAACGGCGCCTCCTCAGGCGCGGATTGATTTCAAGGGCCGTTCCAGAAGTGCCATGGTCCAATGACCATGGGTGCCATGGACCCGTACCTTGAAATTGACAGAATTAAAAAAATATATAATAATTATATAATATGCTCCAAAATGATTAGAGTATACTTAACACCGTGAAACCTGCTTAAATGGTCACCTTTATTAAGTGGTCGTCTTCATTAAAAACCATTTTACACTGGATCATAATGATTTTCATAATGCATATGTAAATATTCGCTCTTTTAGGTGGTCACCTTGCCCCACAGTCAGCAGTACACAGTCCACATTGAAAATGATACCGATGTTTATTTCATAGCAGAAGTTGACTATATTCACTGACACTTAATATTCGTATTTTTTTAAGCCGGTCTTGATTATTTTAGAATAGCGCGGTTGATCCGCGTTTCCAATAGCGTCCGCATTAAAAGATAAGTGACTGGGTGTTGTAAAATAAAAATAAAAATATTATCGTTCTGTCAAAAAAAGCCTACTCGATAAAAACATTTTTTTGACATAAGCTTATTTTGATCACCGAACTCGTGCTTTTACAAAACGTATTACATAATATTTCAACGACATTTTTACAATAAAAACATTAGCATTTACATACCTCATTTAAACTTATAACTTTCCTACTAAGTTTCGACTATGTTTTGCAATATTCTTCAGATATTTGCGAAAAGCATGTTTATCTTTACATTTTATTCTCTTCATGTTTTGTGTTTATTTACATTTAATATTTATCGTTAACTTAAATTTGCCATCAATGACATACAATCAGTTATGCTTTATACTAGCATTTATTGAATCAGGACCGAAAATGTATTTAGATAGTTGTGCTCTCAACTGTGCTAACAATTGCCACCTGGAGGGATTTTGCTACTCGTGCTCTGTGGTGGGTACCTAATAGGTTCCTCTGTAAATACCTACTCTGCCAAGAGGTTACCATATACAGGGAAGACATGGCTCAATTTCCAACAATTCGGAATTCGAATTGATGTGTTAAAACAGTTTATTTATTTTAAGAGAATTTAATAGTATTGTGGATGCATCATCAATTAGCGTTGGACCCGAAACATTTGGTGCATTATAACATTGCGAAACCGTTAACGAGAGAGTATGTACTGTTGTAGCAATAGTTGTGATTTACTCAATGGCTAGAACGACAAAAAGGTAAAAGGTATTACAATTCCTTAAACATAGCAAAACAAAGCTTCTCCTCTACACAATTAGCAAAATGTAATTCATAAGCAGATGACAACTGAATACTATCTTCGCGAGAACTGCACTAAGCTGCACTTTATTTCAAGTACGGTCATCGTAAAATCGTACAATAACACAATTCGCAATCGGAGTTTGCAAACACAATATAATATTTCACTGTCGCCTTCTAGGAGGCGCGACGTCACTTGACTTGGCGCCCAAAAATAATCCTTGGGCCTGCGGCGCGCTAGACCTTGCGCCCGCCCCTCCTCTCCGCCCTCCCCTCCCTCTCTCGGCTCCGCCCCCTCCCAACGCCCCTCTCCGCTCGCCCCACCCCCAAAGCCGTCACCGCGTCCGCTCCGCGAAGCGACCGACGCTAGCGTATCCCGGGGAAGCCGCATCGAGACGGCGAACGCAAAAAGCGAGCGATGCGGTCGCACTCGCCTGCGTCACCGCACCCGCCCTTGCCACAATGCAACACTGCGCTTCTCCCAACAGAGCAGTCAGTAAGCTATCGCGAAGCATGGGACGCACATGGATCCTCATTGCAAGTCGCCGGAGTGTGTCTGTTATATTATATTTGTAGTATTGGAAATTGATGGACAATGTTTTAATTTTGGGAGAGGGACGGACAATTCGTTGTCTTATATACCGGTTGAAATACTCTGTCATTATAAAGTGTCACTCACAGAATCGCTTTCCACCGTGTCATTTACGTTCGTAGCGAGTCGCCATTCAGCTGATGACGTGGGTAACTAATGGTAACCAGACTTGACGAAAATTCCTCCACTGTATTATGATACCTTCTAGAATTTGTATCGTGGTCATTATCTACGTCAGTGCCTTACTCACTGCCATACTTCGCTACATCCCTCTGTAGCATTCCCTTCTGAACACGAACGCCAGTCGCCATATCTTCCTTATAATAATAATAATAATAATAATAATAATAATAATAATAATAATAATAATAATAATAATAATGTCAATAATGTCAATAATGGTAAATAATAAATTGTGAAGAGAAAGACAGAGGCAAAAAGGAAAACTCGTGAAAACCTTTTGTATACTAGTTTTGTAAATGATGAGCTGGAATTGTGCCCAGCTTACAATGATCAGCTGGAATTCGAACCACGTTCTCGCAAATATGTTATGTAGGTTAATCTCAGAACCCCAGCCCAGGATTAACATTTGTTTTGGGCTGGTGCAGTATTAGCGACTGGGTGCTTCCCCAGTGCCTACGAACCAATGCTTACCAACCCGTTTTGCATCCGATACTATGAAGCTCCTCCGCGTTTTTGCTCACTATTCTCTTTTCTAACTTCTCTCTGCTTTTGCTTCCGTCTCTCGCTTCTACCACCGCACACGTCTTCCGCAACTCTCAGCTCTGCAGGCGTCCTCGCTCCTAGCTCCCGACACCAGCCACGCCTCCGACCCTGCCCCCGTCTCCAGCCCCGCCCCGCCTCCGCCCCCCCTCCGCCCCGCCTCCGCCCCGCCTCCGCCCCGCCTCCGCCCCGCCTCCGCCCCGCCCCGCCTCCGCCCCCGCCTCCGCCCCCGCCTCCGCCCCCGCCTCCGCCCCCGCCTCCGCCCCCGCCTCCGCCCCGCCTCCGCCCCCGCCTCCGCCCCGCCTCCGCCCCGCCTCCGCCCCACCTCCGCCCCGCCTCCGCCCCCGCCTCCGCCCCTGCCTTCGCCCCTGCCTCCACCCCTGCCCCAGTTCCTGCCTCCGCTCCATGCCCCCCTACCTCTGCCCCCGCCCTTATCTCCGCCCCGCCATGCCCCTACCTCCTCTTCCGCCCACTGCTCCATCCGGCTGTCCCGCGCCGCCAGATCGCGTGGCGGGAGAGGAAAGGCCAAAGAAGAATCCGCAGCTGCGCGGAGATATTTCGAGGATTCTCGGCATTTGACATTATTTCTCGCCGACAGGACCGCGAACATCCCACGCACGCATGCGCACCACTGGGCTGGATTGAGGCCGCCGGATATAGACCCCTGATCTTGTGACGACTCTTGCCTCGAAACTGCGGAGAATAATAAAATGAATCCCTAAAGAAGAAAGCAGACCCTCCCCCTCCATGATTTCCCCACTTCCTTCCGATAATATTATATTAGACAATCGCTTTATATTGTTTTGTTTTTAAATTTTCTGTGTTACATTCACTTACTTCTGTACTATTTTCCTTCATACATTCTATCAGACTGCATAATTTTAAGTTTTCTGAATCATCAGCTTGATTCGCATTTTCCAGTATTTTCATTTGCACGAGTTCTGAAACATTTTTTTTCTTATCCATTGAGTTCCTCTCTCCCGACCTCGACTAATGGAATAAGTTTAATGCTCTACCACTCGATGGCTCGTGAGGTCGTTAGTGAGCTCACGTGTCTGTCTCAATTTTTGGCCCAATTTCTGTATTTGGCACCTGACACTGGAATGGGAATGGTAGGAAAGCCAGTCGTGTGCAAGTATGACCCGCTAATCAATTCAGCGAAGTTCTGTTCCGTACGCAGAACAATAGTGCATGCAATTGCTGCTACTACTCTTACGCCGTTAATGAGCTTGTTTCCTTCAGAAGACCTTGCTTCCTTCAGAAGACGAGCTTACAGTTGTCCGTATTTGGCGGCATCAGTTGGTGATGAAATGTAAAACGCTCGTCTTAAACGAGACATAACCAGTTTGTCTGCTTAAGGGGAAGATTGCAGTTGAAAATGCAAAGATTCCAAAACGGGATTCGAATGGAAATAAGTTAAACAACTAATATAAAACAGTTCCTAATGAATCGACGAAAAATAATCCTCCAAACCTTCGGAAATTGCCATTCCCTGAGCGTTCAGTCAGAAGTTCATTGTGAAAGGTGAACTCTCACAATCTCCAATTATCTAACTTCACATGTTAAAGAAACAAAACAAAATATTCTTAAATATTTCTTCGCGAACTATGTTAATGCTGCGTTTCTGTATTTGAGTTTTAAAAAAATCTGTCATAAGCATTTTTTAAAAATTTCGTTTACATCTTCCTAGTGCAGTTTCTTATGGTACCCGAATTTGTTCATTGAGATGATCAGAATGATCGCGAATGTATTGAAGAAAAAAATTCGTATCCTGATGTGCAATGACGGTTCGGCCCGTCATCTGAAACGGCGAAACGCAACTTCGAATTGGCACGCCATGAGGGGATAGTGACATTTCCGGGAAGGTGAAAAATAAGCACGCGACTAAGAGGCTGCACAGCGGGCCGACGTCGCGTTGGCGGCGATCGCTTTCTCGCGGTGACGCCACTGGCTCGGCTGTCTCCCCCGTCTCTGCCGCCTACTCGCCGCCTCGCCCCGCCGCCCCCCCCATCATCCCGCCACCATCGTCACCGCCACCATCGTCACCGCCACCATCGTCACCGCCACCATCGTCACCGCCACCATCGTCACCGCCACCACCGTCACCGCCACCGCCACCGTCACCGTCAAACCAAATAAAATCTATTTTTAAAGAATCAGTGCCAAAAAAAGCAAAAGAAACCAGAAATGTGTGGATGCAATTTCAAGAATTTTGTCAGGAAAGAAAATACGAATGGACAGCACAAACTATAAATGAAGAAATTACACACTTTTTAGGCAATGCATATGTGAACATTATATGTTGAAGAATATGAATATATTAATATATTATGAATATGCCAAGTTGTAGTTCAGATTCAATCTTATAAACCACCTACTTCTCTATATAAGAGAAAAAGATGATGAAGAATACAGGAATATGCTATCAAAATTATGTGGAACGTTACAACCACAATTATTCAGAAAAATACTTTAATGAGTACACACGTGTGTTCAATCCACTCGAAATTGAAGAATCACGCTGCTAATTCAGCTTGTACATTTTTCATTTCAAATACTTCCACGGAATACCAAGACATGGAAAACTCAACTTCCTACAACTTTAATAATTGCTTTTTCAATAACTTGTAAGTAGCTTTATTACAATTGTTTTTTGAAAGTTTTATTGCCATAAAATGGAAACCTATTTGCAATCATTTTCTGCATTAAACTGTTATTCATATTTTACTTGATAATAAGGTATTCCAGGAGGCAGTGATAACTTGGAGCTGAACGAAAGTTTCACATATTCCTGTACAATTTTTATTAATATTTAACTGTATTATTTCTATAATAATTGTTTTTCATATATTACTTATGACAATATCTTGAATGTTTTATACACAAAGGCATCGTATGGTGAAATTCCGTGATACATCTTAATAAAAAATCAGGTTTGATGAAAAAGATCGCTATTTCCTTCATACTGTCGAATTGTCATGGCTTGTAGGTATGTAATGTAAACGTAACCTGACGTAGTGATGTTATGAAAGTCACAAATACATATATTCCTTTGAGACCTCAGTTTTCTTATAATTTAATATGACCAATGAATTTTGTAACACGCTAAATACATTACTATCTATAATTCAATAAATAGTGAAGAATACCCCTTAGAGGAAATCAGAAGAGCCAAATATGCATTATAATAGATTTTGTTGCAATTAATTAATGGGATTATTGTTGCGGCAAATATAACATTTTTAATTTTTTTTTCATTTCCAACAACTAAAAAATGCCACATAATGTCGACAAACCTTCATTGTTTCGATAACTAGCTCTCGATGGCAATGCATCAACTTCGCCGAAGGTTCCTGTTGAGATTTAGAAAAACTAAACTCGAGTTTTTAAAAGAAGGGTTTTCCTTTTCCACGACTTCAAAGTTATTCAGAGCACTTTAAAAGAAAATCAGTTATATGTTTTTAATCTATTAATATCCAAGAATATACAAAAAAGAAACAATTTTGAACTCTAGAGAAATAGAGATAAATTTCTGTGGTAGTTATTTATCTTTAAAACAGTCGAAACTGTATGTGACGTATGGGGGAAATCATATAAGCTGTCGAAAACGTTTTATGTAAACAAGCCGACAAGTGCATTATAATTACGACACCTGCTCTAGGGCGTTGCTAACGTTTATGAATAGCCAGGTGAGGGGGCCGGCGATTGTAAGGGTGCGGGGGGCGTATAAAGACTGTAATCCCGACAGCTCAGGGGCACGTGGCAGGGCCACCTCTTCCTCGCGTCCCTTGCTGCAACCCTCGCTCCTGCTTCCCCCGTCCCTCGCCAACAGAGCGCGCGGCCCTCGAAGCTGCGGCGGACGGATCAGGTTTCCAGGCTCCCACCCCGAGCAGCAGAGGTACCCCAAGGACGCGAGAAGGCCCACACGCTTGCGGAGAAATCTCGTTCGGGAAACCAGAGGTGCAGGAACGTCGGAGCGCTTGGGACACCATTCCGATTCTGCTTTTTGGGAGAAATAACAAATAATTTAACGAAACATTTCTTCAACTTGGTCTGACCTACAAAACAAAATTTACCGTTCCGGAAATATGAAATGTATTAGTTCACCCTTTGGAAAGACAGAATGATGAATTAGTTCACCCTTTGGAAAGACAGAATGTTCAGAGGTGTTGTGAGAACTGTTGGGAGACTCGTTTTAAAATGTAAGGGATCTTCTCCCTGAAGCTCAAATGTTTAAAATAGAAAGAAGGCGAAAAAATAGGAGAATAGAATAAAGAGAGAGTGAGGAAGGGAAAGTAACAAATTTAGTTTTCTGACGAGTTAAAATTGTTTTGGGGTCTAAAATACTTTTTTCACCTTATGACAAGCGGCCGTATTTTGACCTTGTCGGAGGCATGGGTGTGTGCTGGAGGTGCGTTTCTGGTGAACAACTCGTCATAATGCAATACTGTTTCAGATTTTAGTATAATTTCGTGATTTTTTGAGGGGGGTCGAAAGGAAATTAATGCAATTAAAATCTTAAAACCTGTTGCAATAACTTGTTTCCATAGCTCAAAGGCTACCACTTTGGCCATCTGTTAGGAATTCTCAAATTCGAGTCTCGAGAAATACGTGCCAGACTTATGGCATATTTTCGTTTTATTGCCTTCCGTTTTGTAGAAGGGAAAGTTCGTAGTATTGATAACATATTTCAAAATCAGGAAAGAAATTAAATAACTCGCGAATTTAGACGAAAATGTCGTCAAGAGTCAGAAAGTTTGTACCAACAGCTCTAAGGTGCTGCGTGCCGACTTTCCTTATTTCTCGCTTGGATTGCGGTAGTTAATTTCCAACAAGTCTCTTCTGCTGTCATATTTAGCGTACAACCCGAAGACCAATAGAAAACATAAACAGTTGAAGATGAGGACAGGTAAATTCTTTAAATAAAGAAGAAAGATGCTGGGAACATATAATTATGATGTATTGGTGGCCTTCTTACAATTTATGTGTGGTTAATGAGAACAATTTTTTTATCGTATTTTAACAAATAATTCAATATATAAAACCAATCAATAAAACATACGCGGCGATAATTTGGTATGGAAAATATTCGTAGATTAATTTTTGCTTTATTAAACCGCAGCACGAATTAAGACATCATGCGTTAAAAAGTGTTGTAGTATGTTATTCAGTGATCAATTTTCAGACTGCTAAGCAAAAACTTTTGCACGTGCATTTCAACAGCGCGCATTACTATTTCCGTCCTTAATGTGTTCCTTTGTCTCCAAAGAGCTGGGAACATGCCCAGATGATTGACAGAAAGGAAATGAATCAGAGGCGGCCCTACCAATCGGAGATGAATGACACGGCTTGTACAGAAACTCGTGCAGGGACACGCATTATTCTCTGCGGCGGAATAGCTGCCATTGTCCGTGTTTCCGAGGGCTTGCGAGCAGAGAGATCGTCGATCGATGCCCGCGAGGGGAAAGCCGGCGTGCCTCTCGCGCTAAATGAGGTATTCACAGTCTGGCTTCCTCTCATCCGCCCGACGTGAATTCTGGCGCACCGCTATGGAAGCCAGCAGCTCTGTGACTCATTGCCGTTTCTGCCCCCGCTCCCTTCCCTTGCTCTATGCAGCGACAAATAGACTTTCTGTCCCCTGAAGCCTCTCGAGGATGTAAACAGCTGTACACGAGGTTGTTATTTATTTCCTTTTCTTCTCACTCTTCTTCTTTCTCTGGTTCTCTCATACGCTTCCATATGTTTCTGTGTCCCGAACGATTTGGGCCTTTCCATTAAAGAAATGGGAAATAATTTTCGTCTCTTCGATATTTTTACTATTGATAAATCTGGATACTATTTACAACAAACTTATAATATTATGAAGGGGATTACTTCAACTGCTATTATTAATATTGTTATTTCTACCGTTGCCCTGCTATGCTCATAAATTCTCTCAATGTTAACACTAATTTATTAAA
Source organism: Teleogryllus oceanicus (assembly GCA_964035755.1). Lineage (NCBI taxonomy): Eukaryota > Metazoa > Arthropoda > Insecta > Orthoptera > Gryllidae > Teleogryllus > Teleogryllus oceanicus. Next base: position 111,506,850 of record CAXIVR010000004.1, on the reverse strand, counting down.
TTTACTTTTAATTTGATCATGGATTTCGACATACAACATTTTACTCCTTACCTGTTGCATGGGGACGTGTAATTCTACACAGAATAACGATTCCTGGAACTTCTATTGATTAAAACCAATTATTTGATTGATGGCAACTAATATAAATTATCAGACTTTCTCAACAATAAAAATGTAACATTATTCTTATATATTTACAAATTCTATGGAGCTCATCTTCAGCTACGTATCGAAAAATCCTCCCATCTACGGAGCTAATCTAATATACATCCCCTCGGAACATGGAGTCTATTTTAATGCAAAATTCCAGCTACTACATTAATAAAATCCACAATTACAATTCAACTACTATTTAAACAATACCAAGCCATCAGATTAAACATAAGCACCCGCCTGACTATTATTTAGGTAATACCGCCGCCTATGCTGAAAATCCGTTCGCACCCCACCACTTACGTGTGTACGCTTCAATATCTTTTAAGATACTGATTCTTTGCGCCTTCTTTCCAGATCACGGCTTTCAATGGTCTCTCCTCACCTTTTACATGTAATGTGTTCGGGGCCGCGTTTCCCCATCTGAACAGCGCTATGACACCAATCATGTAATATTTCATTTTGTTGATCGGTTGTCCAAACAACGCGTATTCTTTGACTTTCGAGCTTGCATAGAATATCATTATCACTAATGCTGGATGCCGATTTTAGCATTCAAATTCAATCCAGGGTTCTTGGCTTATCACAGTAAAGAAAACGTAAATTTTATTTTTTTAGTATTTTATTTATTATTTTTCATTTATTTATTCTCCGTGAAACATGAGTCAAGAGGATTTTCAAAGATACATGTTTTTTATAATGAATTTACTGTGATAAGGCACGAGTTGCCGTTGTAAAACACCTTGCACATACTACAAGTAAAACGTCTAAAAACTATTTTTTCTTTTGCTTCTTTCTTATAACATTTTTATTGCAAAAAGTTTTTTTAAAGATAATAAAAGTTGTTTAAGAAATAAGCAAAAGAAAAAAATTAATTGTCTTTTTAAATTGGCCAGAGACAAATATATAGTTCAAATAAATTACAAGACAAGTATAAATAAAAAAAGCCTAAAACGTAAACTTTGACGTATGTTTAAATAGAAATTTCGTGGAAGAAAAATGATATTTAGAATTATCCAATATTTCGTATTATCCCGTATTGGATTAACCAGATATCATCACTGTATATGATTGACACTTGTACAAAATAACTAATCGCAACGCTTCAACGTTAGTATCCACGCTTATATGAGTCAAGTAATGACAGATTTCCATGGCAATGTCAGGCGTGCTGTAATTGTCAATCATATCCTTATTTTAATAGGAAAATCGAGCATTAGGCTTGGCTAGTCATAACAGAATGAAGTGGAGCTGGCAGCGCGATGCACATGCAAGCGATGCGAATGGGGCAAGCGCGTTGGCGAGGCGGATGTAAGTGAAGTGGACTGGGCGCTAGCGTTGTGGGGGGTTGTGAGGGCGAGACGCAACTGATGTGGACGGGGCGCTGGATTTGCGCAAGGGGAGTGTGCGAGAGCGGAGCGCGGCGATGAGGCGAGGCGGGACGAGACGGCGGGAGAGACGCAAGTTATTTGGACGGAACAATTGTGAGGCCCGGAGGACGGTGAGCGGTGCGAGAATGGATAATTCGAGGCTGCAGAGGCTGAAGCAAGAGGCTTTTTTTTTCGGGCGCGTCAACTGCTTTGGTCATTAGTCCCGTTAGTGTAGTGCATGTTTTTCTTGGGAGGTGGCGGTGGTCTTCCCCCACTGGATGGCGAGATCCGGCGCCGACCTACCGTCTGCTAGTGGGGTTTCCCCCTAACCAGGACTCTCCCACAGGCGGGCCACCGCCCCAGCCGGGACAAGCTGTAAAATCCCGACCGGTCCCCCGGAATATGTGGTAGTGTAGTGCATGTTAGTGTAAGTGTATGTGTAAGGGGGAGAGGATAGGACAAGGAAGAGAAAGGAAAGATCGCCGGTCCGTGGCCCGTTTGGTAGGGTACTGCTCCGGCATTCGCCTGGTGTTGATCGGAGAAACCACGGGAAAACTACCGATCAGAGCAGCCGGCCGCTAGAATTCTCCTCCAGACAGCGACTAAATTCGACCTAGCTGAAAAGCTGTGTCGAAAATCCTGCCGCTGTCGGGACTCGAACCTAGGACCTCCCGGTTTGAGGCACTGCAGTGACATCAGTTGATGCACTGAGCTCCCGGTCTGAAGCAAGAGGTGTGGACGGGGTGCTAGTTTTGTGAAAGGAGGGTGTGCGAGAGCGGGGCGGGCGAGACAGCCCCAAATTATTCGGATGGGACCAGTGCGAGACCAGGAGGGATGGGGCGGTAGTTTTGTGAAAGGGGAGTACGCGAACGCGGGACGGACGCAAGTTATTTGCAGGAGACGAGTGCGATATAGAAATGGACATAATATCGATGTTTTGAAAACATTGACATATGTTGTAGTACAAATATGTATTTAACATCGATGGTTTGGGCTCGCTGTTTTTACTTCGTTGATTTTCTATTTTTGAATTAAAAAGTATAATAAAAAACCTACAATAATGTTCACTTACCCATAATTGAAAGTTCTTCAGACCAAAGTCACAAAGAGCGAAAAAATAGTCGAGTTTTTCTTACTAACTATAGTTATTATTTTTGTATTTACCAATAAGGTAATAAAGTTTAATCGTTCTGCATTTTTCCCGCCTGTGTTGTGCCACCTAAACATCAGTTACAAATTAATAAACACGACCTCTGCGACATGAAATTCTTCTCCCTCGCACGTGAACATTGATGTTAGAGGTTACTAATATTGTAGTTTTCAAACATCGGTGGTTTTGGGCGGATGTATTTTGAAGATCGATTTTCAAAATTTGAGCATGGATGTTTTGCATTCCTAGCGCGGGGGCGGTGCGAGACGGAATCGCGTGTTTTGGACGGGGCGGTGGAGCGGAGGCGGTGGAAGGCGAAGAGCGAGTGCGCACCATATGCGCGCGTGGGCGGCGCGGGGCGGGGGACGCGGCCAAGCCGAGCGCCCATCCCCAGTATGACGCGGCGGCGGAGGCGGCGGCGTCGCGTTGCGACCACGTACTTCGTGCACAACCCGTTGCAGGCACAAGCAGAACTTCTTTGACGCACCCAAGGTCTCGGGGCACTACCGTTCCTTCTTCTTCGTGTGACTTGGACCGCTTGAAGCTAGTATGGTATACCGGAAGTAAGAGTTTGGTTGTATACCGACTGGAAACGCTGAATTAATTGAGCAACTTTTGTTGAACGATGGCTTGGAGAAATGCGGATAGAGTGGAAGTATTACTTACGACATCGGCCACTAGATTTTACGAAGCAATGCCAATCTCTGGAATATGTCATGCCGTCGCAACTTTCTCAGTAAATTGAGTTCTAATTTTCCCAGGAGTTCGAAGTATCTCCTTCGATGGATCTGGATCTGCTGTGTCCGTTTCTTTAGATATTGTTTAGAAAAATACGACCAGAATTTCTCGGTTTCAACCGTAAATATATTTTCTTACGCGACAATGAAGATGTGTTTGGAATGTTGTCATGAGTGCTCGCTGCGAGCTTTAGTCTTCAACTGTTTATTGCTCCAGGGAGGGGGAAGCAAGGTCATCGTTCAAGAAACGTTGCGCGGGTAACACTTGACTCTTACGACAAAATGAAACATCATTTTCAGTGATCAACAGAGCACTGAACTAAATACGTATGCTATACCTTCTTTCTGGCCTGTTGACTCGCACTCTTTGTTCTACCTACTTACGTTGCAAAGATATTGTATTCAGAATCGCATAGTATTTTTGCAAGACACTAAGAAAGAAACTTCATTATTATTTATTCATGTTAATACATTTTATGAATACAATTTTGTAAATTAATAAATATCAAGTAAATTAATAAATAACTCCATCCCTCCCCTCCCCCAAATGGGTGCCAGACACAAATTTACAACATTATTGAATTCAAGGACAATAGTGGAGAGCCGAAAACATTAATTCTTCGAGATTTTCGTTATCTTCATATAACCCACCTGTTGTGATTATTTTCCTGGAGAGTCAAAAGAAACTTATATAAGACCATGCGGGGAACACAACATCGTGCTCTCCAAATGGATGAGCAGCCTATGACTCACTGGTGTGGTTCCACTGTAGCTTTTAACGGGAGAACGATTCGGGATTATAGTATCTCCGTTGTAAATTATGCATTCGAATTTGGTGGTCGATTTTCGAAAAGTATTTTTTATTACTATGCCTAGGGCCTTCCATTTTGTTTCCTAAATGGAAATGAAAAGAGATACCAAGTCCGTGTAATTGTTGCTATTGTCGAATTACTCTACTTTATATTTGACGTGAAGACTGGCTGATCACTTTTTTCTGCTCAACTTTTTTTTGTTTACAAATTTCCTTTCCCGTCAATTGGAAAATGTAGTAAAATTTGTATCTGATTGCATGGATTTGAATTGGGTTATTGCGTTGCAGAAACACCCATTTTCGGAAGATCTAATTCGTAAGGAAGTTGGCTCATTTTCTTTCTCTTCGTTCTCTCTACATTTCGAGTTTAAGCGTATTTATTGGGTGCTACTACGCATAACTTGAAACATGCAAACAGATCCAGTTGAAACTCTTATCGCATTACAGAACTTTGCTCGTTACAATGAAAACACGATTGTTCTTTTCCACATACGTGACTTACCTTATATTTCCAAATTGAACAAGTGTGATTCACTTTGTTTGTAAAACCTAATTTATACGGTGATTCGCAAATCGTTCAGACACACAAACCGCTGCGTATTAGCACGGCGAAAGGTGCTACATGTGTACAAAATGTGGTTAAAACTAAATTGGTGTTAATCTTTCCTAAAACTAAATTAATATTTGAGAGTATTTCAGTAATAAGAGCAAATTACTAAACAAATTCGGCGAAACAACAGCTTGATGAAGTGCGAAATCGTGTAATAAATGTATAGACAGATGTCACAGAATTAAATTGTGGACTATTCAATACGTTCTAAAAAGTAGTTTGTTTTTAAAACCCTCCTTTCCCTTTGTAAGAATACGTTAAAAACGAAGTGCATTGACATACCATTTCGGTCTCTCTCCACTTCTCGAGTTAAATAGAAACATACGGATGGTTCAGATCGCGCCTTGACGGAGCATAATGACGAAACAGTTCTTATAAATAAACTTGTGCAACCCCTTCTAAAATTGGATTTTTTTTGTATGGATTATGAATGTCATCTCAAACATACTCGAAATTCCTTTATACTAGACGCTTTAGAAATTCCAAAAGCCTCACTTGAATGAACTCAACCTCCGAAGCTTGTACATATGACGACGTTAGTCGTCCACACCCCACACGTGTAAGCTTTCCGATAACGCTCAAACATTGGAGCACGTGGGGCTTTTGAATAAACACACTGACCTCGGGCACATGTGGCGGGTCACATCGGCGCCTTCACAGATGATATAGTGACGAAACAGTACTGATAATCTTTGTTAAATAGACTACAGCTGTGTAAATGAGTTAATAGTGGTGCTTGATTACATTCGATGTTGTGTACTAAACATGAAAGTGTTAGTCATTTAAATGAATAAGATGACGGAGACTTCAAGAAAATGGACCCATATGCTTGCCATACGGCTGCTGCCGGTGGCTTCGACATAATTATTTACTCAGGAAGACTGAAAGCATTCGCCCTGTCGTTTGGGTAAATGGTTTCCCCAAGACAGTGGATTATAATGCTGAGTTCATAAAGTTCTTGCTTGACTGACATTCATAACAATGTCTTATTTCCAAATTTTAATAATGTAGGACATTTTACTCTACAAGTTGCCGAAAACTATTAGCTCAACCAATGCTTTAAATTAAAATCCTCGCTTATTTGATGTTCAATTTAGAAAGTTTTTTTTCGTCTCTTTAGAAACCTATAATAATAATAATAATAATAATAATAATAATAATAATAATAATAATAATAATAATAATAATAAATCATTAACGATTTCAATCTGGGTATAAAGCAGAATAATAAAAGAGAATTGGGGGAACATAATTCTAACGATTATTTCACACATTAAAAATAAAGGTGTTTAGAATTTCCATAAAAAACAAATATGATCCAAATGTATACATAGAACTACTATAATTAGACCACATAAGCATGTATGTGTACATAAACTACAAATCGTGTATAGAAATCGACAAGAAGTCAATTCACAATCTGTGGCCTATCTGGATTTACAAACGATTTTTTTCGTCAGATTTAATAATAGAAATACTAGTACTTGAATGGAGGTGATCACTGTAGTACTCCGACCCTTTAAAGTGTAAGAAACAGTGTAACATTATAACATTATTATTGGAGCTCGCGAGACATTCAAAATACAGTATTTTCAGTACCATGCAGGAATTTGTTGTTTTAATTAATTTGTCGAATGACAAACTAATAAAAAACTAAAATGCGTACGACTCCAATGATTTTCTAGGAGTTTGGTAGCTTTCTCAAGAGAAGATAACACTTTTTTGGGGGGAGGGGGTTATAAAATTATATTTACAGAATTTTCCGAGCCGAAACGAAGAATCCTAGAAATGACATACCTGCGATTGCATAATTATGAAGGGAAGCACATGAGTTATTTATTAATTAATACATTTACAAATGTGTGAATAATTTAGCCAGATAATATTTAAAGCCTATCACTTACGGAAATTTCGACGTGGAGGTTCATTAAACGTATAGTCACGTGTGAGTTTAAAAAGTTCGAAGCGATGATACCTGAGTCGCAATGGGTTTGCGTAATCCGTAATGAAAACAGTGCGCTGGAATTGAGCGCTCAGAAATCGCACGGCTTCATGGCACCTCCCTGGATGCGCGACTCACCAATGGTCCAGGGGAGAGGGTGCTCGCCTCGCAGCCCCGCCGCTCTTCCGAGAATCGATATGCGATTTCCCAGGACGGAAACGAATGTAGGTCTCTAACGTACTACGATTTCGGATGAATTGTGTCAAGAGAGAACTTCGCAGAAAGGCGAGGTGTGCGCGAGGTATTTTCGATAAATAAATTAAATAAGTAAATAAAATTAAATAAAGAAATAAATTAAATTAACAACTAATAAATAAATATAAAAACGTTTCCGTGCAAAATAGTAAGCTGTGTTCTCAATTTAATAAATCACATTGTTGATCGAGAAAATCGTTTAATGGATTAATCGTCTAAATAAATATCGATTTGTTTGGAACCATTTTTTATACACCGACTTTTAACTGTCGTCATTCTGTGCTTTCAAATGCAAATTAGTATTTCCTTAACTGAGTTTAAAAATCCAGTTTGCTTATCCGTTAGTGACAACAAAAACTGGGGACGTTTTGCTGACTCTAAAATATTTATATTTTTTACTGTATTTTTAATGATTGGCTGTCAATTATATTTTGTATATGATAAAATAACCCAACCAAAACCAATAAATTTAATAGAGTATACACCAATGAAAATTGGAATAGGAACGGTTTGTCGGTTCCATTCTCCTTGCTATCATATTTCCTATTCCAGTGTCGCTTCTGCTTCTGAAATTAAAACAAGCTCTGAGTGGGAATTGAACGTCCGACCTAGCGCAAAGAAAAAATAATTGAGAATCGCACTCACGAAGTGGCAGTGCTCCCATTGCATGACTAACAGTTCAAAGAAGGAGGGAAGCATGGCATTGCAGCCACAACGGCGTGCGAGTAGCTGTTCCCGTCCGAAGCACTCCGCGAATGAGCAAATAAATACAAACTACAACGCGGATCTTCAGGCATTAATGTTAGCCCACGCAATACCAGGATCATGCATATGAACAAGAGTAAGTAGTGAGATTTACGCGGCGCGTCTTTCTCGCGCATGCGCAATGCCCGTAATTGAAAACAACGTTGAACGCGCGCCAAGGTGCCGCCTTCGCTCCCCGCCTCACTCCACCCCGCGCGATTCGCCGTCGGCGCCCGGCCCTGGCCCCCCCCCCCCCCCCCTGCCCCGCCCCGCCCCGCCCTGCCCCCCCCCGCCCCGCCCTGCCTTGCCCCATCCTGCCCTGCCCTGTCCCACCCTGTCCCGCCCCGCCCCAGCGCCCCGCCTTCGTTACTTGCTCGTGCCCCTCTCCCACCTCCCGCACTTCTCCCACCCGCCCCAGGTCCATCCTGCTCCGCTCCCACCCCGCTCGTGTCCTCCCCTTCTCCTGTCGCCGCACCTTTTACACCCGCCCCCTTGCGACTTTTATCCTCACCGGCTCTGCCTTCTCTCCCTCCATCCGCCCCCGCCCTGCGCCCACCCTCGGCATTTCTCTCCAACAATCCCCACCCCCCACCCCCGTCACCCGTGCACCCCGGCCTCCACGTTGGGTAACCGGGACTTCCCAAACACTGCGGCGCCCGCCAAGTTGCCGCTCGTGAGGCGAGGCGTAGCGAGGCGGGACGGCGCGGCGCGGCGCGGCGGCCGGGTGACTTGCCAAACAATTTCCAGATTGTCGCGGGAGGCGACGGCGAAGGCGGCGAGGAGCCCGCGTCGGCGCAGGGACAGGGTGCGGAGGGTACTGTGGTGCTGACGGATGTCACTGTAGTAGGACGCCAAAATATGTGATGAGAGACAAGAAATAAAACGAGTATTAACTCCGCGGAGAATCACGCAAAGGAGTTACAATTTTGGTGAGGAGAACAATATTTTTAAAACGTTGATAATAAAGCATGTAGGGATGTGGTCATAATTTCCAAATATATCGGACACAGAAAATATAAGTCAATATTCTTCGTTGCCTATCGATTTTAGGAATTTAATATACGGTATTTTTTTAATATTCTTGTTAAAATCCAGGAAATGTCAATGTGCCCTTTACTATTAAATAATATCATATTTTCATTTACGATGTTTATAAGGTGTTGGTTGTGGTGGTGGGGTTGAAAATGATGAGGCAGAAAAGCAGGGAAATTGCAATTGCAAATGTGTACGAGGTCGCAAGTGGGATAAAGTGAGAGTAGCTGTGATGGAAAATGGTTGTATTTTGTTCTATGGAGCGCTGTGACGGAACATACTACTAGAAAAGATCTTCTGGTTTCGAAACACTACGAACTCAGAGTTTCCGAGAAAGGTACTGGAGAGACAGCAGGGTTTGGTGGTAAACACTCCGGTTGGAGGGGGTGGCTGTAACGATGGGTGGTGGTGAAGGTGGTGTCGAAGACACAGAGGGCGGCAAGGCGATCACGTACGAGACGAGCTGTTGTAGTTGCGTGGGGAGCCCGAGCATGTTGAGGCAAGGCGGTCCGGGGGCGGGTCGCGGCCACCGAGGCGTCGCACGCAGGCGCCTGGCGGTGGCGGTGGCGGCGGCGGTGGGGCCGCTGCCGCTGCGATGTGTCACCCGCCGAGAGAGGGAGCGCGCGCTCTCCCGCTTCGCTTCGCGTCGTGCTGCGTCGCGGCGGCGGCGGCGGGGCGCGTCGCCGGGCGCTGGAGGCGGGGGGGGGCGTCGCCGGGCGCTGGAGGCGGGGTGGGGGCGGATTTAGGCGCAGCGCAATCGAAGCCCGCGCGCCGCGGGACGCCCCCCCGTCCGGCCGGCGAAGCTCCCGCGGTCAGACCCTGCACACACTGCGTCACATTCCTCCCTCTTTCGTGTATGGGTGCGATCTGTGGTTTAGCTGTGCGACTCCTCGACTGCCATCGCTGCGATCGGGGTTCGATCCCCGTTCGCTCAAAGTGGGCTTTGCGGTGGATAAAGTGTGGCAGTTGTCCAGGGAATTCTCCCATTTTCATTTCATTCCTCCCTTTTTCATTCCACCCTCTTTCCAGATTTCATATTAATTACTTGCATCGTTAAATCTTAACACAAACTCATTACCGGAGAGACTTGATGACGACCATGTTGAGATTTGTGGTCGACGAAGGAACCGCCATTTTGCCATCTCCCCGAAAATACATGCCGTACGATAAATAAATAAACCCCTTGCAGGATACTGTTCTTCCTCTACGGTTAGGCATGCGTCTCAGTAAACCGTTTGAAGAATAGAGTTTCTGTTTCATAGTTTTATTGGTTTGCTCAATGCGTTCGCCAGAAATGATGTGTCGGATACTCCTGTTAAAATCCGTATTAATGTATTAATTGACATTTGTTTATCTCAAAGACGTTTCTGTGGAAGGCAACTACCCCAGAGCTCTGATAGACGTGAAGTACACAGTTTGGCATTTATTTTAATCTGTGCACTGATGAGAGGCCCCTTTTTGAGTCTCAGTCGTCAGCGTTTTTTTGTTGTTGTGTTTTTTACGTGAACAAATAAAATTATCTTCTCTATTCTGGGTTTTTCGTGATTTCCTCATTTCCCCTGCGTCGTGTAATTACAGCTTTAACAGAGCACTACCATTGCTCGATCTTTCCTTCCTCAGAATTTTCCCTGAAGTTGCAAGTAGGCTAGTCACATTTTCCTTGTACGCTCTTAATGGCCTAGGGAAACTTCAGGGTGAGGTAAGTTCATTAAGCATGAAACAACTGTTACCCGCCATCATCAGTACCAAATAACCAACAAAAATACAGAAAAGGTGAACAAAATTGGAGGAATACAGTATATCAGAGGTGAACATGATTTGCTTCTTGTAGTGGTTTTGTATTAGTAAATCCTCTATAAATCGAATTTCAAATGAACAATAATTAAAATGATAAATATTTCGAGTTAACGGTTTTTCAATATATGTTTTTCTAAATAAAAATATAATAAAATTCAAATTTCTAAGGGGTGAAATTTCAGTTATCGTTTTCTCCATTAGTATTTCTCAAGGAATCATTCTCTATTAGATACCTGACAGTTGGGAAGGTTATACTCGACGTACACTGTTATGAAATGATGTCACTTCAATTTACAGAGGTCCGAATTGAGGAAGTTCAATTTGCTTACGTTTCATTTCTATAACTTCGATGTTATCAAAAAAGTTTTAAAGATTTTCCATTTATCAAGGCAAGCATTGCCGATGTTTTCTAATGTATTGTCTCTTTGTGTTGTCCAACTTATCTTCAATCGTGACTAGTGGTGCTCAATGGAGCACAGAGTCGCCTCCACTTCATTTTCTGCGAGTTTTATACGTGGGCTAAGGTGCTGCGTCGCGCTCTGTCATTGGCGTCGGCGATTTCCACCGCAGCGAGATTTTAGCACCCACGCTCCATGTGGTAATGAGTATAACAGCGGAGGCGGGCTGGCGGCGGCGGCGGAGACTGCGTCGGAGTAGTCTGAGAGGGGCCCATACGCGTTCAGGGTTCGTGCCAACTCGTTCAGTTTTGTGTGTGTGTGTGTGTGTGTGTTCATTCGCACACCCGAAAACGCTTTTATACAACTTTACCCATCCCGATTAAAGATGTAATGTGCTTAAGGAATCAACAACAACAACAACAAAATAATAATAATAATAATATTAATAATAATAATAATAATAATAATAATAATAATAATAATAATAATAATAATAATAATAATAATAATAATAATAATAATAATAATAATAATAATAATAATAATGTCTTCATATCTGGCGAGGCTCAGGTTATGAGGTCTGCTCTTCCGCCGTCATTTAAGTAACATGACAATTACATAATTGCAATTACGGCGTTCGGGCACAAATAATGGTGATTGACTTTCACTCGTTTGACAATTCTGTATTCACCTTCACAGGTTTAACAAGGGTGCTCGATACAGACCCACGGCCACAGACATCGTGGATACGGTCAACTACGAAGCCGAAGCTGAATCACGGCGATTAATGCTCGTGACAGTTTTCTCGACGAGATTTTGACTACAGATCCTTGAATTTATCCGGGCGTGTAAATCCCACGAATCCTGAAAGGTATAGCCCTGGTTGGGGAAAACCCTGCTAGTCGACGGTAGGTCGGTGCCGAATCTCGCTATCCAGTGTCGGAAGATCACCGCTACCTCCCAATGAAAAAGCATGCACTACACTTATGGAACTAATGACCTCAGTAGTTGACGCGCCCAGAATAACTAACAATCAATCATCAATCCGAACGTTATCCGCCCGTAGCAGCGAAGGCGATTTGGGGAGGCGGGGCGGAGAGCGTCGGGGCGGTCCCGCGGACTTCGGCCGCCTGCGGGGCGAAGGTTGCGCGTATTTTTAGCAGCGCGCGCGCGCGGGTATCTGCGAGTAGCGTTCGCGTCGGCGTCGGCGGCGGCCCCGCTTGTTCTCGATGCCGCGTGCGCACGTCATCGCAGATGGTTCACTCGTCCTCCTCCGGCCGCCCCTCGAACCCTGCCTCCCGCCGCGCCGCGCCGCCGGGCCAGGCCGTCTCTTCGCGAACCAGTCTGCTCCGGTCTCGGCAATCGCCCCCGCCCAGCCCCTTTCCCCAATTCGCCGCCGCCCCGCCTCCTTGCGCCTGCGCTGGCGCTTCGGGCTGCGTTGCCTTCTGCCTTCATCCGAACCCGCCGCCTTTGCTCCCTGCCTTGCAGTTGTGTTTGGAGGGTGGGCTAGATGGTTTTTGGCGACGGCCCCAGATTCCAAGGGCTCGGTAACATCTTCTTCTTCTTCTTCTTCTTCTTCTTCTTCTTCTTCTTCTTCTTCTTCTTCTTCTTCTTCTTCTTCTTAATAATAATAATAATAATAATAATAATAATAATAATAATAATAATAATAATAACAATAATTTTTTTCTTTATTTGTGGCGAGGCTCGGGCCTCGAAGCCTGCTCTTCCGTCTAATCACAATATATGATGACAGATGACATTGTGATAGATTGATATTAGAGAAAGAGTGAAATGTTAGAATTGGGACAATCCTAGAAAATACTGACGATATCTCGTTTCGTTCACTACAAATGTTCACGTATTCGAAGGAAATGTGCTGAGAATTTCTCGACAAGTTTCCGCTCTCAATCCAGAAACGATTCAGTTTCTGTTCTTTCATTTTCTGTTATTGAAATGACATAATATAATGTGACTTTTTTAAATCAGAAATCTAAAATATTATTCGCATACTTGTGGTAATTGTATATTACGTCTTTTTATTTACAACATTCTCAACGTTCCCCACACTCTTCGGCAAGTCTCTCCATCTCCAAGAGGGACTGTATTCGCTGTCATCCAGCCTCCACTCGAGCATGCTGTTTTCTTTCTCCCCTCCGCCCCCACCCTTTACCACCCATCCCTTCGGCCAACACTGCCGCTGCCACCATCGCTTCAAGCCTTCAGTCACTGCCTGCCCCTGCCCCCACCCCACACTGCCCCGTTCCGCTCTCACTCACCGCCCCATCCCACCCCACCCCCCGCCCCCCCCCCGCGTAGCGCCCCGCCCCCTTGCCCTGACCCGATTAGCCTTCGGGTCCAGAGGGCACTGTGCCCGAATCGCGCTGCGCTTGTCCAAGTTTCAGCGCGGAGCAGCTTTATAGGCGAATGAATCAAAGTTCTAGACTGACGGAATTGCGAGGCGGATATCGTAAAAGACGCAAATACGCAAAACTGCGCCTTCGAGCTTAATATAATCGACCGACGGGAAATTTCATTGTGAATGGAAATACTGGAGTAGATCTGGCGTGCTGGCTTTTTATTTTCATTTACTTTTCTAATCTGCCACGCGAATTAATAATAAAATTTGATAGTGTTGTTCATACATTTCTCCGGGAAGTTGCGTAACTACTAGTTTTTGAAAGAAATGTGTAATTGGCAACACTTAGGGTTTGTGAATGGCGTTTCTGAATGAGTTGGCTCGAAACTGTCAGAGTATGTTTGCTGCAGAGTCTACTCTTCTACATTTAGCGCGAGACATCATTATTTTCACATACTTACATATCGAAAGTGACAATGAAATGACCTTGGAGTGCGTTGCATTATCGCGTACATACAATGGCCTATTCCGTTTAAGTTCATACGTATGTGCAATTCAGCATATTCTTAATGTTATTCATCATTACAATCGTTCTAGAATATTCGTTTTGATAGACTGTATTAATGAAGGAAGATATTTCAGAACTACACGATATCGATGTCTAGGTTCCGCGCAAACATGTTAACATAAATAATGCCTGCATTATACGCGTTTATACGTCCAGAATGAGTCTACTACTGCGAACGAGATTGTGTAACACACATTTTTCTTCTTGCGATATGGGAACGAAATAATCTCGGGCAATGAAAAATGCATCCTGCTGCCCACATACGAGAATAACACTTGCAGCGCACATAACAACCGCCCATCCACGTCCTTTCGCAAGCGTTCTCAGCTTACAGCTCTCTTATTCCAAGCGAGATTCTGGGAATGCCATTAACTCCGGGAGAATCCTCTGATCTCACCCCTTGTCGCGCCATTTCGCGTAACAGTGGCGACTCGACTGGACTCGGCGCGGCGGGGAGTCGCAGGGGCATGCGTGATATTAGATGGAATTTAAACCGGCGGGGAGAGCGCGTCCCCGGCCGTCGGGCGAACCCGCCCCTCCTGCTCGCCTCCCACCACCACAACCACCATCGCCACAGCCGGCGCCTTCGCGCCCGCCATCACCACCACAACCACCACCACCACCACCACCACCGCCGCCGCCGCCGCCGCCGCCGCCGCCGCCGCCGCCGCCGCCATCGCGGTCGCCATCACCACCACACCACCACAACCACCATCACCACCACCACAACCATCACCGCCCCCGCCGCCATCTCGCTCGCCATCTCCACCACTACCACCACCACCGCTGCCGCCATCGCGTCCGCCGTCACTATCACCGCCGCCACTGCCGCCTTTCGCCGCCCCGACGCTTCCGCACAGACGAACTCATCTAGGATATTTATGATCTCAATTCAATTGCATCGTATTTGAGTCCTGCTTTTCTTTTTTTAATAATCGAAGATGGTTTATTTATGTTGTTCCTATAATGATCTTAACTCTCATGAAAATAATAATCATTACTTCCAAGTATAACATTTTGATTATTTGGGATACTTTAAATCCAACAAATTAACCCTGTGATGCACACTACATAATAAATGTGGTGAATAATATTTGAGTTGAATAATATATGATGCCGACCGATCAGGAAATGATCTACTGAATTTACTGGCAAATGAACTGCTAGCAGTATTTTGAGTTGAAACGAGATAAGATAAATGTAAAACATACAGCTGTAATAATAGCCGGATTGATTTATTTTCATGGGTAACGAACTGCCTATAAATAACATTAAAATGGACAATAACGTGCTCTGATATAAATTCTAATTTAAGTGTAACTTATTCAACATCATATTCCAATCGTAAAATATTTTTCACTTAACTATTTTTTACTAAAATAATTCGTCATATTGTGTTTTGTACAGAAACTCTTATATTGGGATTTGGGAAAATGTGTGGAAAGAAAACACTTAGGATTGATATCCTGCATTTCTGGGTTGGACATGGCTTCCGACATTTCGAACGGATTATTGTTGAAAATTAAAATGCTAGGAGTGTTGGTTATTTAATTTACAGCAATGTTCCGCAGCGCCACTGATACTATTGCCTTTTTTTAACAAACGTCACTTCATCTCTTTTCTCTCCTCGCATGTGCCACCGTCTCCATGGCCTTCTTCGCAAAATCGTGTTTTCTGTACCATACAGCTTTCCAGGAGATGAAGAAAATATTTCAAATTGGGGGCAACTTCAGTTCGGACTCCCTCATAAATATTTTTGTAAACGTTTTTAATATTGTTAATTTGAAATTGTAAAAAAATTATATTTATAATAAGCAAACCCATTTGGATGTGATGTGATCAATATTTGACCATTGTTTTGAATATGTTGAGTACAAACAAATGTTGAATGTCCATGGCCTCCTTGTTGGCCACCCCGTCTTCATTTGAATCCATGGCCGTTGCTTTCACCCATTCCCTTTTGTTTTTTCCAATTCCTTTATTTCCAATCATTTTCTCTCGATCCCCTACTTCATCTTTCACCGCTCGCTCTCTCGTACCTTCTTTCTCTACCTTGTATTTCTCCCCGAATATCTCTGCTGTATCTGCTCTCAACGTTATCATTTGAAACCATCACCTCTTCCTTCACCCATTTCTTTTTGTTTTTTCCATTTTCTTTATTTCCAATCATTTTCACTCGATCCCCTACTTCATCTTTTATCGCTCGCTCTCCCGTACCTTCTTTCTCTACCCCGTATTACTCCGCGAATATCTCTGCTGTATCTGCTCTCAACATTATCACCATCTCCGCTCCGGCATTCCACGCGATTGCTGCCGTCCCTATTTTCGCCACAGACGTCGAGACAACTACCTCATCCACACACTCTGCCTCGTCTGCCTCTGCACCAGTGTCGACGTCTTCGCCTTCGCCAGCGCCAGCACCCGAATGCCGGGTGTCGCAAGCGGCGCGTGCCGGCGCAGCGGCGCCAGGAGCTCTGCCAACCCGGGGCTCGCGCCGAGCACCGCCCGGGCGCCGCGATGCCAACCACCTTCGCCTCGACAACGAAGCCGCGACGGAATATAAACTACTACTCGATTGGGATCCTTTTCGTTCATTCCGAATGGGTTTGATGAATGCTATGGTCACGCGATTTGAATGATAATGGAGAAATGTTGGAATGAGAAGCAGAGGAAACGGGAGTACCCCAAGGATGCCTGCTGCGAATCTAATTTGTTCTCCATAAATTGCACATAAATTAGTGTTCTAGTACAATATCGAGAACTTGGGTTATGGACAGCAATCCTAGTCGCAAGAATTATTTCTAGACCGCGGATGCCTAGGTAAAAACGTATTTTTTGCTCATAACCTGTAAGTGTGAAGCTTCCCAATTTATACTTTTAATTTTATTTCAATCTAGTTTAGAAAGGCGAAATAGCATTTTCGCGGATATGTACGTGTTATAGCATTTTATACCGAAACAGTACATTTTTAGTTAATGAATAATACAAAGTAGATAAAAATTATTCTTACAGTGTTTCCAACAATTTCGCTTTTCTTGAATGCGTATTATTATGATTATAGATTTTTCGAAGAATATACGAAATGCATGAATATATTAATTGAAATTGGTTAGTTCCGGAATTAATACGTTAAATTACTTATACACAAAGTGCCCACTTGCCTCCCATGTTTAAGCGTCTATTTTCTCACTAGTATTGCTGGGTAATAATCGCCTCTGACGTGTTTTATCGAGGTATTTCCTCCGAAACTGCTATTTTCGCTATTCATACTTGACATTTTTGGATCCTCAATAACCATTGCTGTGTTTTTTCATTTCCCGTTGTTGTCGTTCACCGCAAATCTTTTCGGGCGATAAGTTTTCGCGCGAGGTTGTTGGGGGCGGGCGCGGGCGCGCGGGTGCGTCAGAGCGACGGCGGCGTCGGCGGCTTCGGCTGCTTCCACAGCATGCAGGTTTTGTGGAAGCGGCGCCACCGGCGGCGGTGGGCCGTGATGGGGCGTTGTATTCCGCGAAAAGATGCCGGCAGTGGCGGCGAGGCGGACGAGGAGGCGGGGCCGGCGGCCGTCTAGGCAGGCAGGCGAGCGCCGAGTCTCCGCTTCAGCCGGGCGGGCGCCGCCACTGGAAGGCACCCCCCCCCGCTCCATGTGGACTTTTTTGTTTTTGTGGGGAAGGGCGGATTCGCGCCAGGTTTTCGCTGGGTAGTCCTCTTTTTCATTTTCTGATTTCACGATTAACGCACCATTTATATCGTTATGGATATATCTGTCACGTACGTAAGTTTACATTTATAAGTTGAACATATGTCCCGGTTGAATAGTAACATGACCAGTTATTTTGAGTTATGTAATGGGGTCTTTTTCTTAGCAAACTGATTAAAACGCTTAGTTTTTATTTTCAATCTTAACTTTAAGCATGCGATTAAGGTACGATTGAACTAAAATAAACTATGTAACAAGAAATTGTTTTGTGGTGTGAGGCTTTCGATTACGGAACAACCCGTCGTTAGCAATCTGTACAATGGCAGTTTACTGATGCTGGTTATATGAATTGGGTTACACTGTGAAGTATAAACAGAGAATGATTACACTGCGACAGTAAGCAAAATTCTGGTTTGGAGTGAATAGGAAATCAAATTGGTCCTGGTAAATATTTCAAATTTTCAGAATGTAGAAAAATAATATTTCCAATATTTTATTATCGTCATCCGTTTAGATTTTGTTGTAACATTTCTATAATAATAGTATATACAATGCATTGGCACGGACGAGAAACTTTTTGAAATAGTCCTATGGGACATTTTTACTGATCTCTCCATTTATGTGATGGACGGCGATTTATAAGTTATTTAAGATAAATAAATATTTCGTGTCAAGTTCTATCATCTTTTTGTGGAGATTCTTCTTCCTTCCCCCTAGAACCATCCTTTCGCATCGTTTAATAGAGAGAACAAATTCGCTCATCTAATTCACATGCTGTCTCAAACAGCACTGTTTCCCTCCGGCACTGGCAGAAAAAAAAAGCGTTCCCCTTGGAGCGAACGTTCCTTAACGCCAACCGCCACCATCGCCCCCGCCCCTGCCCGCCCTGCCCCGCCCCCTCTGAGCCTCCGCCGGTGGCGACGGGGCCCGGTCCGCGGCCGCTGCCGTGTGACATCATCTCCCGTATAAGAAAGCGGGCGGCCGCCACGCCATGCCACGCCACGGCGTGCCGCGCCGCGTCGCCCGCCGGCCCCCCACGCCCCCACACCGCCCCATCCCACGCCCCGCGCCCACATCACAGCCTCCTGCCGCCCACCATCACAGCCTCCTGCCACCCACCATCACAGCCTCCTGCCGCCCTCCATCACAGCCTCCTGCCGCCCACCATCACAGCCTCCTGCCGCCCTCCATCACAGCCTCCTGCCACCCTCATCACAGCCTCATGCCGCCCTCCATCACAGCCTCCTACCGCCCACCATCATAGTATGTTGCCGCCCACCATCAGACTCCTGCCGCCCTCCATCACAGCCTCGTGCCGCCCGCCATCACTGCCTCCTGCCACCCACCATCATAGCCTCCTGCCGCCCACCATCACAGACTCCTGCCGCCCTCCATCACAGCCTCCTGCCACCCTCCATCACAGCCCACTGCGCGCCCCCTCACAGCCTCCCACTAACCCAGCCTCGTGCCGCCCACCATCCCACCCTCGTTCCGCCCTCCCCACGTCTCCACACGCCGCTCCCTGCGGGTCTCCACGCGTCCGCGACGCTCCCCTCCGTTTCTATGCCGTCACACTCCGCCTCCCACTCACCCGTCCCATCCGCCGTCCGCCGCAGCCGGCGCGGCGCTGCCGTGGCGTCTAGGAATTTCGCGACAGTGCGTCCCGAGGTTATGCAAAACATCAGGATGGCGGCGAGCGGGCTGGAGATGTGAACTTAAAGGGTAAGCGCGTGTGCATCTCTACCAGAAGATGATGTGACTTTTCAGAATTGCTTTGTTTTCGAGTTAATTCAAGTAATAATAGTACGTTCAAGAAATAATACTACGTAAATTGATGCGTTAAGTTAGGTTAATAATTGTATTTGGAATGTGACTTCGCCGAAAAATTGCGCTCCCCTACTGATTTTTGTATATTTGAACTTGATTTTCTTTATTTCAATCAATTAGTAACAGTTGTAGTCTATGTGCTTTACTTGCTTTTACCAAAATGAGGACGTAATGCATTATATTAATTTATAAAAAAAAATTGAATGTGCACCAATTACAATGAAGAACTGTGGCATCTAGGAGAAGTAAGGTGAGATGGTTTTACTCTGAGGTCAAACTATTTGTATTGTTTTCATTTATTTAATTTCTATTATTATAAATGTACTTAATACATTGCTTTTTTCAAATTTATTGGTTTGTAATCCGCAATGTAAATTAAAGTGACTTAATTTTTGTTTTTACGGCTGGAGGAGGTAGTGCGTTAAAAGATCTCTCTAAACGTTATCAATCTATATGTATTTTGATGACTTGTCAAACTAAAAAAGATTACCATTCACAGTCACAGATTCGACGTTTATTCATCCATACTTACAAACTGAAGTGATACCTAGGAACCATATTGCTGCTTATGATTCCTGATTGCAGACTCGTATTTTTACTTATTGATGGAAAATAGGCATACGTACTTACGTAGCGGTTAATTGATTGATCTCTCAAGAATTCGATCAGAAAACGGCCTTGCGCTACTTCTGAAAAGTTATGATTTAATGAATGATGTTGGCCGGCTGCTCTGATCGATAATTTTCCGTGACTTCTTCGGTCAACATTGGGCGAATGCAGGAGCAGTATCCTAACAAACGGACCACGGACCGCGAGCGATCGTTCCTTCTTCTTTTTTATTTCATCCTTCCTTACACACTCTTACACTTACATGCACTACATTATCACATGTTTCGAGAGACACGTTGGGAGCTTAGAGCTTGTCCCGGCTGGAGCGGTGCCCCGCTGGTGGGAGATACCTGATTGGGGAAAACCCCGCTAGCCGAGATGTAGGTCAGGGATGATCTCACCATCCACCGAGACAGAAACATCACTACTTCCCGCGTTAAAACATTCACTACACTAAAGGTACTAATGACCATAGCAGTTGACGTGCCCGAAAGCATCATGGTGGTTTCTCTGAGCTTTCCACATCGCAATCTATGCCTTACGCAGGATTCAAACGCTTCTAAATATTTTTTTCGTTGCAGAGCAATTGCCATCGTTACGTCTTTGCCTTAGCTATGATAAACCGTTAACACTTACGAATGAATTTTTGTTTGTGTCACAAGGCAGGTTTCGTTTCACTGTCCAATAATCAAGCGTGCGTCTATGGAATTGAAATGGAAAACGTTTCCCGGGAACCCTACGGATACGCTACTCCCATTCACAGCAGGTGGCGTATTTCCGGGAATCGCGTTTAAAGGGAATGCGTGTGGGTTCCGTCCGCCACTTCCGCCACCCCCGCCTGCGCCAGTGGGCCGAACACCCTCTGCACGCGGGCACAACGAGCCTGTGCTTCCACACCCTGGAATATTCCAACCCCCACCTCTTACCAATATTTCCAGTCCACAGTTTGCTTTAAAATGTGTGGCAATAAATAATGAATTCTTTTCTCAGAAAAATTCCCGATTTTCCTGCCTAATTTTTTATGGGTTTCTGTTGGTTGAAAATATTGCCTTTCTTATAAGAATATTTCAGTTTTATTTGTTTCAAAAAATGAGAACTAATGACATTATTTCTCGAAAATTTTTGTTTGAAAATCCTGAAAGGTTTATGTCACTTAGTTTGAAAGGTTCTGAAGATAGCTATTTTTTTTCTTTAATGATAATGTACACTGTGTATGCTAATTCGACATTATCTTTCTATATTATGTTCTTTCGATATTATCTTTCCTATTCACTGTTTTTTTTAATGAAAATAAAAGTATTTTCCAGTGTTTGATCTCCAAGGGATTTCGTCGAGATGTGTACTATAATATGCACATTCATATTCGATAATGTCTTTTCGGTATTATCTTTAGTGGGTATTTTCTGATCTACTTATTATAAAAATAACATATCCTTTATTTATAAAGCCAAGCCCATTTGTTGTACGCATATTTGGAAGAGTGTTTTGTAGCACAGATACTTGCAGAGATAATATTTTAAATAATTTTGAGAACAATTAGAATTTCAAACTGGTGATTTTGATTCCCTATTTACTACTTGATAATTTCTCCAAAAGCGTAATTTCTTACAAATTGTAAGCTCTCATTTCAATTAGTGAACACGCTTTCAAGCAACGTAGACCGTAATTGCATTCGAGAGTGCGATTTTGTGTTCGAGGCGTAGCCTTGGCCAGCTAGAATCGATATGCAGCGCGGGGTAGGCTGCTCCGGAAGTGCAGAGTGCCGCCGGGCGACGGGATAAGGGCGTCGCTTCCGCCCGATAAGGCCGGGTCGTGGGTGGGGCGAGAAGTGTCCTGGCGCCCGCGAGCTAGCAGGCCGGTGACCCTACGCTGCTTCATGCTCTCCGCTCGTGTCGTCGGCTCCGCCCCTTGGCTGAATACCTGCTTCATACCCATCACCATCGGGTGGTAACTGCTATCGTCCTACTCTCTGCAGTAACCCAGCCTCACCCCACCTCTCCCCCATTCACCTTGAGTCTCCGCCTCGCCCCTGTCTTCGCTTCCCCTCACTGTCTTCTTCCCCCTTCCCCCTCCGTCTCTTCACTGCCCTCCCTGTCTGCTTCTTTCTCGCCCGCTCCTTCAGTTCCGTCACCGCCCTCTCTATCTGCCCCTTTTTTCGGATCCATTCCTTTGCGACTACCGACGAAACTGCCCCATCTTCCTCTTCATTTTCATTTGAACGTCCGTCATCTCTGCCGATAGCTCTTCATGCCGTCCGTGCTGGTCAGCAGTTGATTTTCAACAGTCCATCTAAGCCCTTATTAGAATATCTAATTTCTATATATCTGGATAAGCGATCGCGTAAGAAAAAGCGAATCTCGCGAATTCGCCACTAGGTCGACCATGAAACTGGGAATGCACGAAGGCCTATGCAGATTTACTAATAACGATGCGGGGAAGCCAACCACCTGCCACCGCCAGGGGATCGTGGATTGCAGGAAGCGTCGACGAGAGGGGAGCTTGTTAGAGCGCGCGTCCGCACGTAATTGACGCGGCTGCGGTCCGTGTTTCACTTTCACACCCTGCGGAACGCCCGAATGGCTGGGATTCTTTCTCGCGCGTCGCACAGCTTTCGAACCGGTGCGGCGCGATTGTTGCGCGTAAATCGAACGCGCCATAAATTCTCGCTTTGGATGCCGCTCTCCCATTTATCTTGCTGGGACTATTAATTGGTAGCAGCACATAAACTGGGAATCTGTTTATATGCGTTCCTGTATTTTTATACTCTGCTTCACTCGTTTTGTTGGACAGTATGCTTTGTAGGACACATCGAAAAACTATTTGCTACGTATGGTGAGTTTCGTTTGTCGATTTAAACATTAATTTCTCTTTTTCGAATTGAAAAGAAGTTTGCTTTATTCCTTTTCGTTTTTTTTGCGAATAAATTAATTTCAAATCGTCTGCACTCGGAATTGTTTTGGTTTCTTTGGTATGGCGTAATATTATAGAAATCAAATTCGATGAATCACACCGAAGTTGGAAGTGTCGGCGATTATGTCGAATGAGTGTTTCCATCTAAGAATTGCTGTACGATCCCTTACTACTCAACGATCAAGAAGACATGGAAAACGTGAATGGAGAACCAATGAGAACAATAAACTTGTAGATATTCTGTCAGCATACGTTGCATTGTGTCGATGAAACTCCCGTGAATCAGGGAGGAAATTGTAAAAATCCAACATCGCGTAATTCAAGATTTTGCTGTTGGTTAATACATTGCGTACTGCAATTTCTTAAACCGATGTTATCTCTTCAGTTCCTCTTGACATTTCTCGAAATATAATTTTGTTGTATATGTAGTTACATGCATTAACGATTATTGCTCTTTATTTTGCTGCCAGTACTTCACATATGTAGAAACATGTTCTCTTCGATTCATAACACATCCATAACCATATAGATAAAAAAATATTCCTCGGCGTACGAAACATAAGACGATGTAAATGCTCATCACGCCAGCTTGTTTATTTCTAACAAATCCTCTGATTGCCCTTCCCTATAAGTCCTAACTCAGTCGTGCTTTGTTCACCAGTTCCTCATAGAGTAGCCGGGATTTAAACCAAGGCTAGCCGTTACGATACGGATTAGTTCTGTTGTGTAGAATTATCTGCTTTTCCGATTTGTTCCGATCGACTGTACATCGCCAGGCAAGGACGATAAAATGTTCAAAACGATGACGACGAAGGAATCAGAGCATGAGGAAAACATCATGATGTCCAACATCTCGTCGAGTACCCGTGATTTGGAACAGTACGTGTGGAAAGCTAAAGCACTGGCGGTTTTGTCGGGGCTTCTCAGATGGTGAGCTAATACAAATTAAAAAAACAACTTATATTGACATAATAAGCATGTACTTAAAGTGAATACTGAAAAATAGTAGCAATGAATGAATCCATCCGCGCTGTGGAGTTTGGAACTTGCAAAAATGCGTGCACCTAGAAATTCTGATTCCAGCTGCTTTAATTCATATACGATGCTCCTTGTAGCTCAACAGTTCAGGATCAACTAGCAAAACTTTTTGTATAGCCCTCGAATTGCCAATATGCGATGTTTAGATACCCGAGTTCCCTATTTTTCTGTTTCATTGGAATATAAATTTTCGGAGTTATCGCTGTTTCAGTTTGGCGGCACGTCAGAATCCCTGTAAATTATAAGTAGTACTGAGAATGGCGTTATAAACTTATTCGTGTTTCCGTTTCATTAATTAATTGATTTAGTGATTCCGGGCGCGCCAACTGCGAAGATCGTTAGTCCCATAAGTGCAGTGCATGCTTTTCTCCTCGAGAGGTGGTCTTCTCCCGCTGAATGGCGAGATCCGACGTCGATCTACCGTCGACTAGCGGGGTTTCCCCTCAACCAGGTATCTGCCACCAGCGGGGCACCGCTCCACCCGGGAAAAGCTCTAAAATCCCGACCGGTCTCTCGGGATATGTGGAAGTGTAGTGCATGTTAGTGTAAGTGTGTGTAAGGAGAGAGGTTAGGACAAGAAATGGGAACGACAGATCGCGCGCGGTCTGTGGCCCGTTTGATAGGGTACTGCTCCGGCATTGGCCTGGTGTTGATCGGAGAAACCACGGGAAACTATCGATCAGAGCAGCCGGCCGCTAGAATTCTCCTCCAGACAGCGACCGAATTCGACCTAGCTGACAAGCTGGTGTCGAAAATCCTGCTGCCGTTGGGACTCGAACGCTAGAACCTCTCGGTCAGAGGCGCTGCAGTGACATCAGTTGATGCCCTGAGCCACCCTTCCCGTTGTTTCCGCTTTGTTGTGAGCCACCGCGTGCGTCGCCGCCGCTGCCGCCCGCTCTGCGTGCCCTCGGCGGCGACGGCGAGCGGCGCGACACGACGCGACGCGACGCGACGCGGCTTCGGAGGCTGCGCCGGTTTACAAACACCGCACGCCGCGTGACGTCACGGCCGGCGGCGCTGAAAACACGCCCGGCGTTCCTCTTTTGTTCCCACTGGCGCGCGGGAGCGTGGGTTGCGTCTTGTCGTCGTCCCCCCTTGCACCCGCGGGCATCCGTCTTCGTTTCCCGTGTCGCTGGCGCAAACGCCGCCTCCCAATGTGGGCTGGATGGGCTGGTTGCCTAGGCTAGCTGGGATGGTTGGTCCGTGACGCAGTTCCTTTCAGGAGCGAAAACGCGCGATGTTAGAGGGGCAGTGCGTCGTTCTTGGACAGGGAACTGGGGGAACTGCTAAGAACAGCCTTTGACGTACTACCGTATTCGCGTGTAACGAAGTTATTATTTGCCAGCTAGTATTTCTTCATCCGTCCATTTTTAACCTGCAGTTACGTGTAAAACCGACACATCGGTTCCATAAAATTACACATCGCAGTCCCACTTGTTTTTATTACACAATTTCTGAAGATTATATCTATTGTGTAATGCTCAACCGTCACAAAAAATATAAAACTCACCCTCAGTGAACACTTTCCACTGCTGTGACTGTTTACCGTTAGCATGGCCGCTGATCTGACTGTCGACATTTTTTACAAATTTATCCAGTGCAGTCGTAATATTTATGTATGTGGACTGTTTTTCGCTACATCATCGCCACCGCAGCTAATTTAAGCCAATTACTGTGTAATGTATGAAAGGCGGAAATGACTGTAGATAACGGACGCAAGCCGCTAATATTCACACCAAAGCCAATGATACGAAATCATTGTTGACTCAGTGAACCCCTGAAAGTGAGCAAAATGTTCACAAAATCTTTGTCAGCCAGTGGAATGTCGCTTAGCGCTCTGCCTAGTGATGGCAAAATTTAGCAAAACATCGATACTTCGATATATCGCCAAAGGACTTTCGATGTTAATAGAAACAGTGACAAAAAACATCTATGTTTAAAATATCGGTGATTTAAACATGATGAAACGTTTCGAAGTAAAATGCCCTGGTTCTTATGTGATACATAACACGTCAATATTAGTTTAAAGGATATTCTGCATTACATCTGACCGACATCTTCATTTCCTAATCAATGTTCTATGTAGTCAAGGACAATTGTAGTTTAACGAGATTACCACATACAAAATAATAATAATAAAAAAGTAATACTTGAGAAAGGTTGCGAATAGCAAACGGTTTCGTGCCGCTTGGAGATCGACAGTAGTGGCTGTTGATTGTGTGCAATCCACAAATAAAATAGATAATGGAAATTTTATTTATATGAATTTTTTTAACATCGATGTTTCTGGACAAATATATCGATCTGAAGGATATATCAATGCTATAATATCAACGTTCCTGCATGAAAATATCGATCTTTTAAAAAACATTAAAATATCGATGTTTCTTTGCCATCCCGAGCTCTGCCACCCAGCCCCTCGAGCCGTGCCGTGCCGTCGAGAAGCTGTGGAGTGTGAACCTGAAGGGAGACCACGAGGGATTTCGCGGAATCTCGGCGGCCACTAGCTGGTTCCAGCAACTGCCTCCCCCCTCCTCCCAGCACCATCGCCATCGTCGGCAGAGCTACCTACTTCGCAGTGCCCGTTGAAGCCTCCGTCACTGTCACCAGCACAACCAATCGCTGCCTGCCGTAGTCGAACTTGACCGGGCATTCTCGGCCAGGTCCAATTAGAGCGCGGTTTGTCACGGATCACCGACACAATCACCCCATGCCACTGTACCGTCTCGGTCACCTCAAAGGGGCGAAATTCCGCGAATCGGCCTACCTAGTTGCGGCTCAGCCGGTGATCCGGCTCATTGTAACTCTAGCGAACATTTATTTAAAACGCATACGACTTACAGAATACCGTATCTTCATATCATTACAAGCTATTTTTTCCTTAACCGCAACTACCACTGCGATTCGCTACCTCAGAGCGCCGCTCGTCTAACTGTCAATTCGCCTTCGTAGCTACCGACTCCATCCACTCCTAAACTACGGCCCTCATCACCATTCTGTCCGTGGTAATGTTGACCGGTAGTGAAACACACCATTATCACGTGCAGCTGCCATCTTCATTTTCTCTGCGGCAGTTAGCAGGTGATGTGATGGTAACGGCGTCGGTGAGTATGGTGGTAGCAGCGGTAGTGGCAGCGGACGGCGGTTGCAATGGTGGCGTTGGCGGCGGCGGCGGAGGTGGTGGTGGACGGGGCGGGAGTGGAGAAATTCCTGGGGACGCGCCGCCCGCCCGCCCGCGCGCCCAACCGCGCCGCACCGCGCCGCCGCCGCCGCCCCGCCACGTGAGGTTCTTCACCCCGGGCGGGCGCGGGACGGGACGGGACGGGACGGGACGGGACGGGACGGGACGGGATGGGGCGCGGCGGGTGCGGGGCGGGACGGGCTCGCCGGTTGCCGGCAGGCGGGCGCCCCGGCCGCGTCGGCTCCACTGCACTGGCGACGCCCAAGCCTCCTGCGTGCGCGTCTTTCGCGGCGCTTGCGCAGGACAACGAAATTCTCACGCGCGCAGCTAGACTTGGGTTTTTCTAACGTGGCCGATGATATGAGATCATTTTTATACCACCTGTCTTATAAAATGAATATTTTTAACAGTGGTAAGCACATGTCTGGGACCATGAGCCCCGTTGAGAAGGGCGTTGTCAAATTAATTAAAAAGATTCATTTTATAAGGCAGGGTGTATAAAAATAACGTAATGTCATCGGCCACGTTAGAAAAACCCAAGTATAGAGGAGCGAACTGAGGGGGATGCTGCGGATTACCTGTTTCAGTGTTTGTTGTTCGCGCAAGAAATGTAATTTCTCCTTGCTAGTGATACACTTCATCCGTACGATGTGCCTCTTTTATGATCTCCACAGTGTGGAATCCACACTATATGTTCGAATCAAGGAATCCAAATAAAAAGAATATGAACTCCTGAGAGTATTTTAGGGTTCATTCAGATTGTTGTGCGGCTGCAATTAAGATTTACTCAGATGTTTTAGGATTCATTCAGACTGTTAGAGGGTCTTTGTTTCACATACCGATTCTTCAATTCGCCCCCTGCCCCCTGCCCTCAGTCCAACTTTTTCGAGCATATTTTGGCGCAATTGAGGCTGTTTAGGCAAGCGGTTAACTGCATACGTTACACTCGACGTTTGCTCTCGTTTCTGCGATGTACGCCAATTTGTATCTTTCGCATCTGCATAAACGCCGTACAAACTCCGTTATTGACAATAGTAGTGGTGGGTGATTTTATTTTTATATCGCATAGTTTCGCGATACTTCTGCAAAGTAATAGATCAAATATAACATGTTGCTCTTAGATTTACGGCTGCAATCATGTTGAATGTATCATTTACTAAAGTATTACGAAAGTAACTACAAGTTATTTTTTAGAGACTTTTTAGGAAAAGTTAATGTTAAATTTTAACGTTTGTTTGTTAATATTTGTTAAATATAATAATATATATATATATATATATATATATATATATATATATATATATATATATAAATTCTATAACACCAATTTTAAG
Organism: Teleogryllus oceanicus; assembly: GCA_964035755.1. Lineage (NCBI taxonomy): Eukaryota > Metazoa > Arthropoda > Insecta > Orthoptera > Gryllidae > Teleogryllus > Teleogryllus oceanicus. The sequence continues at coordinate 111,478,328 of CAXIVR010000004.1, read as the reverse complement.
AAATTCATTTTTGTTATCTATTTTACAAGTTGGATTCATAATGGCATTTTCAAGAACTATTCAATGAATCCAGTTTTGTGTTTTGCAATGCTTACGATAATATGACGTGCAAAGAAGAAAAGAGGAAACGAGATAACAACAAAAGTCCTGATGCTATTTCGAGCTGTTAACCGAAAGCATTTAAACACCACGCACTTCCCTGCAATTGCACTATTTGGTCGACCCCGTCCCAAGATGGGAGGGCCCTGCGCAGGTCATCAACTACGCAAGGCGGTTACGCGTCACTTGCAGGGGGGGGGGACTATCAATGGAAAATCCCTGTTTCGCACAAACGAGGCGAACCGCGTGATTATTCCCTGTGCGAACGTCTTGCGGTTCGTGCGTCCCCGCCTGCGTCACGAGGGGACTTTGCCCCCCACGTGCGCGAGGCGGAGGCGGAGGCGGACGCCGGAGCGCCACCACTGCGAAGTAGCGGTTGCAAACTTAAACAAAACATCCATACTTCCATGCATCACCGAATGATTTTCATTCTTGATGAAACCGTCGACAAAAACATCGATGTTTTAAAATTGATGAAACATTTCGAAGTAAAATGTCTTGCTTCTATGATACATAACATATATACAATTTGTTATTTTCATTTTTAAATCAATGTTCTATTTAGTCATGGTTCAAAAGGCAGTTTAACGATATTACCACGTAAAAATCATCACAAAAGGAAATAACACTGGAGAAAGGTTGCGAATAGAAAACGGTTTCTTGTCGTCTGGGGATCGACAATAGTGACAATTGTCCATGGCTGTTGATTGCGAGCAATCAATCACAAAAAAGATACCGGAAATTTTATTTATATCACGACAAATTGTTTTTGAATACTTCGATGTTTCTGAATATATATATATATATATATATATATATATATATATATTATATATATATATATATATATATACCGTCCCTGTCCAAAAGGACGTTCAGAAATCAAAAAAGGCAAATTATCATAGTAGATGAAACCGGCACAGAAGTTCTCCTATTGACCAGTGAAACTAAGATATTTTATCTTACGATGATGATTTCAGTTTCTCAATTTGAACATTTTACACAGTTTAAATCATAAATGAGAAGATATCAAATTATCGAATCCCTAGCCGGAACAAACTCCTTAGGAGGGAACGATGCTCGGCATCTCCTCCACCATCTAATCGCACTATACTTATGGGCATGAACTTGTTCCGGTTATAGTTTTGTTAAACCTTTACAAGTTTATGACAAATAATATTTTGTGAGATGAACATTTTATAATTAATGTTAAACAGACCGTCTAAAAAAAATCCTGTTAGGTGTTTTGAATTAATTGATTTTGCAAGCATTTGTAAATTGTGGAATAGACAATTACAATCACACCCAAAAATAGCTATCAAAAATGAATTTTCCACAACCACATTCCATCTAGAGTAAAAAATATAAACTCGAACTAAAACTATACATAAAAAAATGAACTCGTATTGTTACTATCAAGCATTTCGTTCCGTAAAAAACAATGAATCAATTAAAACGTAGTTATACTGTGTGGAAACCGAAGATGGCCGCTCTGCGACTGAAAAATCGTACTGCCAATAAATATAAATGTAGTCAAACTACACCTAATCATTTGTCAAATATTGTCTAAACGCGAATTAAATTAAGCAAAATTGAAATGCGCCGTTTTTCCTTGTGAGCGATCTTTGTATGCTTCGCCGCCGCGGGGAGGGGGGGGAGCGCTGTGTGCGCACTTGCGCGGTTGGCGTCCGTATTGCCGGTGACGTCGGTGGCGTCGCGGCGCCCGCGATCTTCGGCCGCGGGCGGTTCAAGGGTGCGCGGCCAAGGCGTCGGCATTGAAACTCTACGACTTCCGCCCGTGCATATGCATGGCGCCCCCCGCGCGCCACCCTGGCCCGCGGTGGCGTGGCGATGGCGAAGGCGGTGGCGGTGGCGGTGGCGGTGGCGGTGGCGGTGGCGGTGGCGGTGGCGGTGGCGGTGGCGGTGGCGGTAGCGGTAGCGGTGGCGGTGGCGGTGGCGGTGGCGGCGGTGGTTGGCGGTGGCGGCGGTGGCGGTGGCGGAGGTGGCAGTGGCGGTGGCGGAGGTGGCAGTGGCGGTGGCGGAGGTGGCAGTGGCAGTGGCAGTGGCAGTGGCAGTGGCGGTGGCGGTGGCGGTGGCGGTGGCGGCAGTGGCGGTGGCGGTGGCGGTGGCGGTGGCGGTGGCGGTGGCGGTGGCGGAGGTGGTGGTGGTGGTGGTGGCGGCGGTGGCGGTGGCAGTGGCGGTGGCGCGCTGGGGAGAATGGGAGAGGAGAGGGTCGTCGTGCGCTCGTAGTGTCGCTTGGTGCGGACACGCTCGTTAATGCGGTACACGCCGTGTTGTATCGACGACACGCTCTCCAATACCATTGACGATATCACCACCCACTTTCCCATTGATATCTTGGCGGTGAATCCCATTCACGACATCGTGACGGTCACTCCCATTAACAATATCGTGGCGGTAAATGCCATTCATTATATCGTGACGGTCACCCCCCTTAACGATATCGTGTTGATAAATCCCATTCATGATATCGTGACGATCATTTTTTTGGACGGTATCGGGACCGTTCCTGACTCAAGAGAACGGTAAGTTTGCGCAGTAGCCATCATAGACATTATTGACGACGCAACTGAGTTATTGACAAACCTAATGGTGTTATTCGACGACTCAACGAGGTTATTGACAATCTTAATTGTGTTATTGGACGACGCAATGGAATTATTGACAATCCTCAGTGTTATTGTTGATTACGGAAAGTCTTTGTCGACATTTCTACAACGAGGACGCCGACTTAGTACGCAATCCCCATTGATGCTCACGCGTTCGACAGTCCCATTGACGCGATCGTGAACATAAATGTTTTTCAATCTTTTAAACATCGCGAGTGTTTTGCATCGCTCTTCGCATTTTGCTCGAGGAGAACAGCTGTTTTGGGTAAATCATCTCTATTCTCTAAATCGCTAAACCATTTGGGCTGGCTGGTCCTTCTTAACTCAAGCGATAGTTTTGTCCCCAGAAGCTTTTTTAAAAAAAAGTTTAAATTAGTTATCTTGAGCTTCTTCATGTGAAATTGTGTAAACAGAAAAAAAAAACGTTATTTGTATTTGGAAGCTCACTCTAGAAAGTGGTGTTATCAATGAAATTGGAGTCTCGATGCATCAAAATATCTGATTACTCGATTTTTGGTTTGCTTTTCTGGCTTCACTGTATGTTTTGTCGTATCAAATGTGATTACATGAAATAAGAATAGTATTAAATTTTTAGATAAGTTTGTGTTTACTTCCCCATCGGATAGTTGTACACCGGGATTCCTCAGAACTCTGCGTCTGTCAACCTGTTTTCTTCGCTTCGTGTATTATGTCTCCACTTTCCGTGACGTAAATCCACACATTCCAACGAATTTTCCTTCGCGGTGTACCAATGAAAAACTGTTTACTGACATTATACGTCAATATTTGAGGCTTCATTTTAAAGAAGTGTAAGTTCTGATTGATATAAATAAATACACACGAGAATGAAAAGTAAGTTATTTTTATTGTCATTATTTTGTAACACAAATACACCTTCGGCCAAATATGCTAATTGACGCTCCTTCGGCCAAATATGCTAATGTGACGCTAATCATCTTGCATCAAAACTACGAAACGAAAAGGTGTAACAAGTAATGCAACAATCTAATGCATAGCATAGAGCGTCTGCAAAACTAGGAACACTAGGAATCCGTTCTCAGATAGAGTGAATATGAGTTACAGTGTACCAAATTATATACTGGCATCGAAATCAATGGTTAATATATATTTGTACACCCGGTTTTACTCCCGTAACCTCTAGACAATGCATGTGTATGTTTGGGAGGGTACGCTCCTGAAAATATCAAGCTTTTTGTACATATACTCAATTTATTCAAAACAATAACCACATATGAATCACATCATGTCCAAAAGAGGACTTCCATTATGAATGCATTTTTTTATTTCAAACTAACAATTATTTCCAAATTAGTTATATGGGGGAGGGGGTTTCTAATTGAAATTCTTAGCCCACCACTAGGAAATAATTTCTGGATTTACCTCTACATCATCTTTCTTTTTTTAATTTAGGAGTTTTTAAAATTATTTCTGCTCGTTCGACTTAATTATCTACCGTGTTTATCAGAAGAAATTATCAATAGAAATTATATTACATAGCGTTTCAATGAAGTTTCTTCGAACATAATAACCACTTCCGGAATCTGTGCATGAAAACAACTACTTTCGTAATGTATTCGTTCGACAATTCTAAGGGTGAATAAGTTTTATTTGTGTGTTACGGGTACCGTCGGAGGTGTTGACATCTTGAAGTCTTGAATTGCAAATACCATTTCCGTTCTGTGTCTCAATCTTGTGTCGTAATGAGCCCGATATCGATTCACATTCTCTTTGATTTGATTTACAAATGTCAGGTTATATATGAATTGTGAATTCGTATAGTTTGTATACAAAGGTTAATTTTTCCGGGACACAAAATGTGAGGTTGACCTCAACCTCTTTGGAAGAGAACGCATTTTTCGATATACGTAAAGAAGCGATTTAAAATGCTAAAGCACTCATGCGTTATGGAAGTCTGACTGGACATTCTGGTTGATACGAAGAAACAGAATCTATTACTTGTAGAACACATTATCTGGAGGCGGTTCTACTTAATCAAGAAGCGTGAACTGAATTCTGAGAAATGGAGGGCAGAGTTCTCTAGAAATATCGTGTAACGTCCTTCCAAGAATCAGTGCGATATGATAAGGTATTCTTGCTGCGGGGAAGATGACATGACTTAGTGAGAACTTTATTGCAGGATATCAGAATGTAGATTTTTTTTATCATGTTAAAATTGCAAACACTTGATAGTCTCTAAATTGGACACAGTGTGTTATTTTATGCTTTCATGTCTTGTGTGGAATTTTGTGAAATTTTAAGAGTGCATCATTATCTTGGTTTAACAATTTTGCACTCTCGTTCCGTACGTGAATAATTTTTTTATCAATTGAGGTGTACATCTGTTACATGACAAATAATTCTAACCCTTAAATATGCAGGAATTATCACTGACTTATAGAATTTATCACCTCGCTTTTCAATGCAATTCTCCGATGCAATCATTTCCCAGGACAATGGAAGATAGATCAGATCATAGCAATACCAAGTCAGGCAAATCACCCAACGATGTAACATCTTATCGCCCAATAAGCTTGCTTCCAATTTTATCAAAGGTTTTTAAAAAACTCCTACTCCTACGTTTAAAACCTCTCCTTCAAGAAACAATCCCAGAACATGAGTTTGTAGGATATGGATCACGAGATCGGTCAATTAATGAAACACATTAGTTTGCCAACGTTTCGGAATATTTAATTCCTTCATCAGGGCTAAAAACAATCACATGGAATAAAGACAACTTGTCTGAACAACAACATTAGAAATCACACAAAATATGCCATGAATCAACATACATGAAGAAAAATAAATAAATAAATAAATTATATACTGTATGTGTGTATATATATTCTATATGATTTCTACAATGGTCAACATCAGTTTGGATTTAGAGAACAACGCTCAACAGTCGAACAAGTGCACCGAGTTGTAGAAGTTATTACTCAATGCCTCTAAAGAAAAAGCTTCTGTGCAGCAGTGTTTCTTGACCTACAACAAGCATTCGACAAAGTATGGCACGAAGGAATTCTGTATAAAATGAATTTTCATTCAGCTTAATAGAATCTATCTAGACTAGTATTAAGGTGTGGATGCAGGAACTGTCTTAAATCAAGGGGAGGGCCGATGTCGGACAAATGTTTTTTTGGTTAAGTTTAATTTGTTAGAAATAATGGTCACTTGTAATTTATAGATATTCAAATAACATAAACCTACGTAATATGTAATAGTTTATTATTTTATTTAGTTAGTTAGTGGAGGGGGCACAAGCCTTCTGGGACACGCCAAGGATTCTAATTAAATGAATATTTAACATCAGTTTTACATATCAATTTGTTTTAACATCAGTTGACAATTTGTTTTAACATCAGTTAAGCAGTATGCATTTATATGCTAATACCATGAAAAAATGAAAATGGTATGTATCCATGAAAAAATAGCAATTGGCCTATTCACACACGGGAAGAAAGTTACCACTTAAAGAAGTATGTGAACAGTTCTGAGAAATACAGTATTAAATATACACACTAGGTTTCTCAACTGTGCAGATAAAAATAACCATTGGTTTCTCTGTTTCATAACGTTAGTCCAGAACGGGGAAAACAATGCAAAAGTAATATTTAAGTAATTGAAACATTTATTTTTCATTATTTTTTTTTTTGAAAAGATTTGTTTTAAAATTATGAATTATTCAGGTATAGATCATGTAGATCTTTTACGCCCAGAATAGTAAATCCGTTTCTCAAACCAGTTCGCGTTCGGACACTACTAAAAAACCTTTTTTGGCCGGACGAAACGAAGTCGAATGTTTTTAACGAGACGCCTCCAACGCTGTCCAGTGGCCGGCTCGTTGGGGCGCGCGCGAGGGCCAACAATACTCCGGGGCCGCGGCGGCGCCACTGCGGCGTCCTTGCCCGGGGGCCCTCCGCCCCGCCCCCCCCTCCCCTCCCGCCCCGCCGCCACGTCTCGCGCCGACACCGCTCCTACGCGCCACAGTGGGCCCTCGCACTCAGAAATGTGCGTCAAGAGGCAAAGACAGACCCAGAACCAGAGGTTTATCGAGGTATTCAGACGCCCGTGGCAAGCATGACATTTGTGTAGGGGCACAGATTCTCTGCTTGCCACAGGCACCGGGCCCTTGCTGACACGGGTCAGGATACTTCAAATTAGGGTTGTTGTCATTTGTTATAGCGGGCGTACTCTAAACAGGGGTGCCCAGACAAAACCAGGGGCCTGGGGGAGTTGATTCAAAGGGGGCTCCTTATTTCAAACAAAAAATTTCCTCCTCCCCAACTCATAAACAGAAAATATTTCTTCATGCTTCAGAAATAACTTATAGCGTTAAATTTTGATTAGTGGTTAATATAGTTATAATTTCTTTTGAATTAAAAAAAAACTGGGCCCTAATTAAGAAGGATCCTGGGGCGGTAAATGGTCTCACTTGTCCCCTCCCTTTTTTTGGACGCCCCTGACTCTCAAATAGTGCACCTTGTGAGTGGCACCTACGGCTCTTGCCATGCCTGCCACAATACATTTTTACCCAGAATATATTTGTCATAATGGTATTCTGTTATATGGACGAAATGCATCCAAACAGAGGAATGAAAAGCCACTATTAAGGTATGTTATATCCTGAAAATAACGAAAAATTGTAGAAAAATCATGTTTTTGAATGAGTTATAAACACTTACACAACCGGCCACATCCGAATTCGAATCCGTGAACCTGGATTTTACATCCAGCATGCAAACGCCAAAATCATTGTGCGTGGATGGATATTAAGTTTTTCTACCATGTTACACAGCAGAAGCCGTTTACTTGCAGCAAACTAGTATATTTCAGCCACGATATTGCTTATACTTCCTCCGTGCCAATGCGTGATCAATGGCACGCGTGTCGCTTCAGTGACATCTGGTGGGGAATTGTAATTTGCAAGGGCTGTGCACTGTTTTAAATATTAGCATGAAGCCATGTTTTAGGCAAGAGAGGTCTTTCACATCCTGCAATTCTGAATTGGGAACAGCCACTTGATCTTCCTTTCTTGTTAATTTTTTTCAACCTCTTAAATCCGGGTCTTCGTTCGCTGTCCAAGCATCTGCTCTATCATTCACTTTATTCCATCTTACTCGTCGCAGAAATAATTGTGTACCAATTATTAGTTATTTGCTCATTAAGATTAAGAAGCTCATTAAGAATTCAGACACACTACTAAAATACCTAAGGAAATAATATCATTATTTCAAAACTTTAATAATCATTCTAATTCAGAGATATTTACATTTCGAATTAATTACTGAATTATTACATATATTTTTAATACATTTTTATACGGACAGCCCCGTCTGCTCCCCTTGTAGATACTACCCGCAATGTATGTTTGTGATCTATTATTCTCCTGTTATTATTTATTCCAGACGCTGCTGTCAGATTTAATCATTGTCAGCTCCTAACTGTGGCGCCAAACAAAGTTGTTCTCTAACGATGGTTAAGATCTGAGTTTTGCTGTGACGTTAGAAGTCGTGGCAATTTCGACTGCCACCAATTTACTTTTTTTTACTAATGTTGATTATGTAAATTCAGTTTTCAAACCATTTTTATTGTAAATTTAGAGATCCTCCATCAGGGGATGTGGTTACTTTAAACCACAAAACGTCGTGCTGTTTTCTATTATGGAAAATAAATATCATATTTTCTAATGATTTTCCTGTATTTTATTTTTGATTGATGGATTAGTGAGTCCGTGCGCGCCAACTGCTAAGGTCATTTCGTCTCGGAATTGTAGTGCATTTTTCCTCGTGAGGTGACTGTGGTAATTCCTCCCTAGATGGTGAGATCCGGCACCGACCTACCGTTGGCTAGTGGGGTTTTCGTCAACTAGGTATCTCCCACCAGTGGCGCCTCGTCCCAGCAGGGGCAAACAATAAGCCTCCACCGGCCTTCCGGCAAGTGTAGTGCACGTTTAGTGTGTGCATAAGTAAGGGATAAAGATAGGACAAGGAGGAAAGATCACGTCCGGTCCGTGTCCCGTTTGTTAGGGTAATTCTCCAGCATTCGCCTGATGGTGATCGGATAAACCACAGAAAACTACAGATTAGAACAGCCGGCTGCTAGAATTCTCCTCCAGACACCGACCAAACGCGACATAGCTATCTGGAAAGTGTCGAAAATCCTGCCACTGTCGGGACTCGAACCTTGGACCTCCCAGTTAGAGACACTGCAGTGACATCAGTTGATGCCCTAAGCCACGACTCCCGGTCTATAACTGATCCGGAAATTTGTACTCTTTTAATTATATCTCTACGGACTATCACACTTGTCTTTGCATTTGACCAGACAACTACAATTCTACTTGCTTTTTAGCCCACTGTGCGTGGCCCACTGTGAGCAGGCTTGGGCGCGCCGCCGCCCGCGCCCGCCGCCGCGTCTGCTGCGCCCGCCCGCTTACGTAATGAGCGCTCGCCCTCGCCCGCGCGTGCAAAGGAGCGGCGAACAAGCTGCAGCGAATGCTCGCGCGCGAGCGGCGGCCGATGCGACGCGACGCGACGCGACGCCGGCGCCGAATTAAAAATATCGAGCGCTGGCCCGACACGACACGACGCGACGCGCGAAAGAGAGAGAATGAGGCGGCGGTGCCCTTCGCGCGTGCGGCAGCGGTGAATCCGGCCCTTCGCGGTCCGTGCGGGGGGGGGGGGGACACTAAGGTGATACTTAGCTTAGCGCGGGGGGGGAGAGAATTGTTGATCGGCAAGAAGTGTGGAAAATGTTTACAGGTTCTAGAATTTATGCTCGCATGGCAACGGTTGCTCCACAGGGAAGATGGAGATTTTGGTGTTACCAAGAAATATACAGTTCTTTCATTTGTTGTTGTTGTTGGTATTATTATTATTATTATTATTATTATTATTATTATTATTATTATTATTGGCGTGCCGGCCATTTCTGACCACGCTACACGATTAACGTGTGTAACCTTTAGGGTCGGCTTTCCAGCTGTATCCCTCGGTACAAGGTTATTACGCCTTGATGTGTGAATTATGAGGTGATAGGATAATGACGAGGGATGAAAAGATAATCACAAATACGACCATGCTCTCGCAGGACTCGAACCTGCAGCCTCCTCGTCGCAGACGAGGGCTGCCGCAACCGTGTGCGCCACGGGATCATATTATTGTTGTTATTATTAGTATTAGTATTAATATTAATATAATAATAATTATTATCATTATTATTATCATCATTATTATTATCATCATCATTATCATTATTATTATCATTATTTATTATTATTATTGTCATTATTATTATCATTATCATTATTATCATTCTTTCATTATTATCATTATTATTGTCATTATTATTGTCATTATTATCATTATTATTATTATTATTATTATTATTATTATTATTATTATTATTATTGAGATTTTTTTACCCTATGCCTCTAAACTAGGTCCCACTGCTAGAATCTAAGAATCCTAGAGGTATCTATGCAGGATGTGAGCATCGCCGAACAGTGGGATGTTTTGCCGTTGGCACGGCCGACCTCAAGTTTTGGAATGCTCTGGTGATTCATTTCTCTGGATAGCAAAAGATTATATTGCGACGGGGACAACCGTGCTTCCCTCGTTTTTAACTTTCTCACTGTAGAGATCACAGATTTTGTTTTTGTGATTTGTTTCTCACTGTAGGATCAGCGTTTCAACTGTATCCCTCAGTAAAAGGTTGTTACATATTGATCTTCTCAGTTTTGTTGAGATTATACAAATGATTTACTTTATTGTGTTTACTTTTTATTGTGTAAAATATCTCAACGATTGTAACAAATAGTTATTTTTGTAATGAATCTGAGATTAAACAACTATTTACAAGAAAATAGTAAATATTGTTCGTTTTATATCGTAGTTTAAAAAATATTGTCTTACATTTATCATATACATATACTGAATTTTGTGCCTTTCACTTCTCAATTTTGTATTGAATTTAAAAAATAAAATTTATATTCTAAGATTTTAATATTTTCAACAATAACTAGCATTCGATAGCAAAAATACACACAATTTTATTAAGTGCAATGTATAATTTTTTTAATATCCTATAATGTTTGACGGTAGGCAAAATTGGAGATGTCTGTTAGAAATGGAAATGCACTGGAAAGCAGAATTTGCGAGTACCTTTCCTATGGAGCACAAGTACTTTCGATGGAATACCCCATCGGGAAAATAATAATGTGGAACGTATTTACATTTCAACCCTCTCGGGCGCAAGCTGTCCTAATAGCGGTGAAAATTAGAGGTAGTGGCGTGTGCTGTGGCGAGCGGACAGTTTTGGTGGTGTACCTTGCATTGGTGATAAAGAGGATGAGTTACTGGGTGGCCAAACTGTGTCGACGTCACGCCAGCGTTATTAATGACTACAACTTTGTCATCGTTAGCGTGGCAATTATCGACGGTGTGCGTTTGTCATAGTCATAGTCGTAGGAATAGTGTGTAGTAATCGCACCCGTCTCAGAACAACATGATCTAGTCGGTAGTTATTGACCTTCCATTAACCCGATTGCCAGCTGCGTGGGAAGAGTTGAGTTGAATTGAATTGAATCGTTTGCAAGCTCTGTATTAAGTAGTGGGGATCGTTTGAAGGATCTTAGCTTAACGAAATATTCTAACTCATCAAAAAAGCAGATTAGTGGTCAAGATGATTGAGTCATATAAAATTGTCACTCCTTCGTGACTGAGAGAAAAGAGAATTTGTATGATTTTTTTTTTCGTAGGAATTGGACCAGCAAATGGTCTATTTCCCGACAGCTAGGAAATCACGCGTTAAAAAGGAAATTTAAGGATCCTTGAAGGAAAGATGTAGAAGTGGGATAGAGAGAAAACAAGTACGTTATATTAAAGACAGCTGAATTATGAACGAATGTAGGGTTAGTGTATAGAAACAGATGTAAATAGTGTAACGCAGTGGTCTTTATAAAGAAAAGTGTAGAGATTTGCAATTATTGTGCGGAGATAAACACAACTGATACCTTATTTCATCTTAACTCACGAGTGCTTTTCTTGGTCCACCATCAAATTACAGGCGTTAACTTTAAATTAATCCTAACTCAAAGCTTCATTCACTATACTTGGTACAATTAACTCTCATCGACTCCTTCAGCTACTGATGGATTTTCGGCCCGCCCCTATTTGGGTGACTGCGTTGTCACTGACGCGGGTGCCTCACAAGTGATTTTTTTGGCCCACCATCAAATTACAGGTGTTATCTTTAAATTAATCCTAACTCAAAACTGCATGAACTATACTTTGTGTAATTAACTCTCATAGACTCCTTCTGTTACTGATGGATTCTCGGCCCACCCCTATTTGGGACTGCGTTGTCATCGTCGGGTGCCTCACGAATGGCCCACCATCAAATTACAGGTGTTAACTTTTAATTAATCCTAACTCAAAACTGCATTAACTTTACTTCGTATAATGAGAGTTAACTCTTATGACTCCTTCAGTTACGGATGGATTCTCGGCCCACCCCTATTTGGGTGTGGTTGTCATGCGCGGGTGCCTCACAAGTGATTTTTTGGCTCACCATCAAATTACAGGTGTTAACTTTAAATTAATCTTAAATCAAAACTGCGTTAACTTTACTTTGTATAATGAGAGTTAACTCTCATGACTCCTTCAGTTACTGATGGATTCTCGGCCCACCCCTATTTGGGTGTGCGTTGTCACCGTCCTCCACGCCCCCGCCACGCCGCTGGCGGGGTTCGCGGCGTCAGCATTGGCTATGACGACGGCGCCTCTGGCATCCGCCGGCGCGGCAGTGGCTGTGGCAGCGTTGCCGGCCGACCGGCGCCTGGGTGCGCGTGGTCGCCGGGGCGGCGGGAGGGGGGGAGCGGGAGGCTGGCGGACGCCACGGCGCCCGGCACGTGAGGACGTATTAATGGCGCACGCAGCCCAAGATAAACCGAAAAAAACAACCTTGTATAATTAAAAAAATAAAACTATTGGAAAAATAAAAATAACAACGCTTTTCACTAATTCGCTGTTTTATCGTGGGAGTCTGCGTGAGTGACGCCGCAAAAATCATAGAATTTTCTGTTAATTGAAAACTATTACGTATTAACATGTCATAAGAATGTTCAAAATCCTCCTACTCATACAATTTTGTTACACATCTTTTGGAATGGAAATGTTTGGTCGGCTCTCCCAAACATAAGATAATCGTTCACTGACATCTAAATGACATGGGTGCCCAGTGTTTCGAGAATTTAATGTAAAAGTGATATAATTTTGGGATTTTTTTATGTAGGCCTATGTGTTACAAATTTATATGAGAAGAGCGATATCGTCATCCCTCATATCACTATCACATGATCGTGTGTCATTCCGATTCACTCCACAGTATCTCGTTCATATTTAATGCACATATTTAAAAACACATTATTCAGTTTACCAGCGTTTAGCAATATGCGAGATAATTCAAACCTGCAAGGGTGAGGTTGTCCCATTGAAAAAATTACATGTTGCGTGGATACAAATTACTACGTGTACTTAACAGTGTTCTTGTTTTAATATGAGTAAGCTGTGTTTAAAAAAATATCGTGAATGGTCATATTTCATCAAATCCCTCCACACTTTTTTCGCTCGTATCGCATATTTGGAATGCCCACTTTCCCCTTAAAATCGAACGCAATTTTTTTTAAAGGGACTATAACACGTTGTTTGTACTTAACAGTCCTGATGATAGAATTACACGTTCACAAAAGTTTACCAACTCGACGTGGTTGTAATTATCTGCAACTTCACCAACACCCGTGAACCTATTGAATTATTTTTAGAAAATATGCTTTGCTTTCGTTTAGTGCCATTTTGACCCACTGCACGCACGTCGCGTCGCCTCCCGCCGCCCACTGGACACCCCTCTCGCGGCGCATTCCGCGTCTAAATATAGCGGGAAGGTTAATCTACTCGCTTCTTTTTGGAGCGATGTGAAGGATCGGCCCCGCCTTCGCGGGGTGACGCCCAGCGAGCGGGGGGGTGTGAATCCACGTCCCTCTGCGGCCGGGGTGGAGGCTGACGGTCTGAGCGGTGCTTCACCGGAAAAGAATCCGGCGGATTCCGGTCGATACTCAACAGATGTTCGCGACCACGCCATAAACAAGGACGCGTGTAGGCGCGGCCCGCGCAGCTGCTCGCTGTGGGTTGATTCGTCTAGAGGGGGGAACTCTACGTATCGATGCCGAATTTAACCGGAAGATATTTCTGATGTTACGCAATCTACAGTGGGTTCTGAAAACATAAGCCTGTGTATTAACCTGGTCTTTGCTTTGGGATTTCGCCCAGAGAAGTGTGTCTTGGCTAAATATTAAGACTTTTTTATGTGTGTGTATTTTTGTGATGGGTGCGTCCTTGGAACATTTGTCTAATGTATGATGAGCCGTTCCAGATTAAGACATATGGCATTCTCTCAATTGGCTAAGAATTGAGATGATGTATAAGAAACTACTGGTAAAAGTGTAAGTGACCAACAGATGTGGTAAGAATACTCGGTTTAAGGAAGAAAATTGAGGAACCAAACCACATTATATTTCGAAATTAAGACATTAATAATCTTGTATTTTGTCAGAAAAATTTATCTACGTAACAGCGGAAAACGATTGAGGAAATCCTAGGCAATATCAGTATGTGAAATGACTGGTCATCGTGTTATTGTACTGACATACTGTAAATGGAATGAAATGAAAATTGCGTTTGTGCGAATCGCTCGAATTTGCATGCGACATTACTTTCTTGTGTGATATTAATAAATTTATAAAGTAGAATGATCTAAAAATATTTAAAAGGCAACAACTAAAATAATATTTTAGAAGTAATTAGAAATACACATTATTCGCGAAATAATATCAAAAAATGAAGAATAGTAACTTTGTTCAATTAACGAATACTTCAGAATACTTCGGATACTTCAGAACTTGAAATAAATATCGTATTTCTGGTGGATAATATTCAGTTCTGGTACTGTGAATATTGTAAGAGAATGAGTAGCATCGAACAGAGATTGTCAAAGATCACTAATTGCGTATTGCAGTCTGGGGCGAAAAATTTGATATCTTCATTATTTTTTGAGCTTCTTCGGGATATATTAGTACATCTCATATAAAAGTCATTGTAATTTATTTATTTCTTAAATACTGTAAATCGTGATGGAGTATAGATAGAAGCAGAGATTACGTTTCATTAGTCACGACATTATCGGAAAGTGCTCTCCCATGTAGATGGATATCACCTAGACTCATTCTAGGTTCACCTAGGATATCACCTAGGTTCATTCATATCTTCCTTGAATCATGCAGAGTTTTGGACTGATTTACTGCTGAAACCGCGGATCTCGCCGTAGTGTCATAGGGGTTCACGGCAAGCGATGAGTAAGAGTTGCTTGGGGGTGACGTGTTTCTTTACTGCATCGCTCCACCTTCACCATGTTGTCTTACGTTTTGGAGGTTACTCGTGTGTGTGTGTCTAGTTTCGAGTGTTTGCGCATGGTTATTGCAATCCTCTCAGTGGTAGGGTACGCAAACCGTATTAGAGAGATTGATAAAGTAATGTGCATTCAGCAGAAAAGGTCGGAAATTCCCTCTCCGAGAAACCTCGATGCAACATTGGCGTAATCAGCCTCGTCATTCTCCGCGGTTCATTGGAGGTGCAGAATCAACTCTCACGAGCGCTCGAGTAAATACTTGGGAATGGTGAGGACGGAAGGACTGAAGCAGACTTTTCCCCCTCCGAAGTCCCCGATGTGGTCGGGCCTGCGCAGTGACTGAGTAACCACCGGGAAAAACTTCCTGCTTGAGAACGAAGGTGGTTCTGCTAGCCTCGTATCGTGTCCCCCACAAGAGTCATGTCATGGATATGTTAAACTGGCTTTAGTGTTGCGTGTGGTAGTTACTTCGGCAGAGACTCCAGCAGGTATCTGTTTTGTTTTCTATCTTATTGCACGTAAAATCGGACGCATAATAGCTCATTCCTCGACATTTATTGCTTTTTACTCATTTCTCTAATGTTTTCTTATCTTCCATAAGTTTAGTTCGTGCTTTACTAATTAATAGCAGCATGTCTGTCTGTCTCTGCACCTTTTATTGAAACATTTTTCGAAACGAATTAATTAGGCAGTTCGCATTAAAAATTTCCACAAAAGTGTCTCGAAGTGGTGGGAAGAAAGGTGAAGATATATATACATATACAAACATTAACCCTATTAGGCAACCTCTAGTTTACGAATGGGTTTAATGAGTCTTCCGGCTAGGTGATAGTTTTAAAAGGAATTGCATGAATTGATAAATGCGAACTGGTTTTACACATCTAAGGAATGTAAAAAAAAACAACAACACATTTCTTTAACATTAAATGCGAAGCTGGCATAGTATTACCCGTTTCTAGTTAATTTATATCCTATGATTGTTCTGAAGTACATGCATATCCTTTGAACTCGCAAAACATAAACTAGTTTTTAGAGGTGTATCTCGGCTTGTATCAGGAATAAACCCAACTAATCAAGTAAATAATAAATGTATTGCGTATTACACAAATGAAATAATTCGTATATCCTTTTCCATTCGGTCCTGCGTAGACACGTTGCAACCCGATCTTCAAAATCAAAGAAAGGTCATCGACACGGACAAAAGAATGTTCCGAACGGAGTTCAGTTCCGACTTGACTCATGGGCGTGATGGACGAGTTCTAGGAAGTAGCTGGCGAGCAACCCAGCGCCTGTTCCTGGGTATTTCACTTGAGTCGAAGGGCCTACGGGAGCTGCAGGAGGAGTGGTGGGGGGAATCGGAGTCGGAATTCCTCCGCTTTTTAGGACCTGCTAGTCTTCTCACATGAAAGCACCCCACGTGTCTTCCCTCCGATTTTTAACAGTTTGCAATATGATGTGTTGGACCGAAATTCATTGTGTTCAAATTTAATTAGTCCAGTCGGCAAATACTGAAAAAACGGGGAGGGTTACTTGGAAAAATATGATAAAAACGTTGTTAAAAAATTAATAAAAAATTTTCTTTGGGTATTTTGTATGTGACCACGTACTAGGAAGGTCGAAATCCTACGTTTTAGACCTCTCAGACACTTAGCTAACTCTGGCGACTTTTTTTTCTCGGTCCTTTCTTATAACTCTTTAACTTTAAGACCTGTGGAAAAATTATTCAAATCAATTTTAAAGAGCATATAATTTCCTACAACTTTTGTATAAAACATGTATTTCGAGACCAATTACAAACCAAGCTGGAGCTTTTTAAAAAACGCTATTTTTTCTCCTCGCATTGCTATCAATAGTTTTTTATTTCGAAAATTTTAATGTATTGTTATTATTTCTCCTTCCCTTTCGTAGTAAAGACTTCATAATGTAAATATGTGTGTGATCAGGCGGAAGAGCAGGCCTAACGACCCGCCCCTCGCCATTAATGAAGACTTTATATATGTATGAATTTGTCATTTTTGGTCGATTGTTTCACCGTGCCGGCTAGCTAACAGTGTCCCCCATGCCAGGTGACTATTATTATTATTATTATTATTATTATTATTATTATTATTATTATTATTATTTGACGTAACGGCACGTCATGTATTTCACCAAAAGTTCATATTGCTATAACTAGAATAGCCGCAAATACCCAATACTCAATATTTTTATTGGAGAAACAACACATTTACATCAGTAGTAACAAAGGATCCGTGACATTTATTTCCTGGCAATATTTTAACTTCTGATAACTATTTAATACAATTTCACACTAACACCTGGAGGTACTACTTGAGTATCCATTATATAATGGCGGCACCTTGCATATGTGTACCAGAGATTCAACTCAAGATATCTTTCGCGAATCTGGTGTATGAAACGTTCCCTTATCAACTGTGCCTTATCTCTGCAAGACTTCGCAATTACGGCACTTAAATTTCTAAATGCTAGCTCCCAACTGCCACTGCGTCAGCAGGTTATCTCTGTTTTGTCACCCTTCAAAATTCAGACTTGAAAAATCTTCAGACTTCAAAAATTAACCGAACCGATGCCCTTCGTTTCCATGCAATGCAACAAGAATTGCTCAAAACTACACTATTTAAAAAATGTCATTTCATGAAATCAGCTTTCAATTAGTCTGCTGTGAGAAAATAGAATTAAACTAGAGAAATTTTTGAAATAACTATTCTATTTATTCCTTTCTTCAAAGAGATTATAAACATTCTTACCACAATTTCAATTTTGATGCTTATGAATTCTATAAATAAAAGCACCGTTCATAAAGTAAGTATTTTCTTTTTTTAGTAGGAACACACTATTAAGTTGGAAATCGTTATTGTAAAACGTTAGCTCCATATTGTATCTTCAATGTCAGAATGTATTTTAGAATTACAATTCGTTTAGTCCGATTTTCTTCATTTCCTTATATTTTCAGATGTTTAAAAAGAATTCTATATAAGTTTTTCTCAAGTTCTATGACTATGTAGCATAAATAATGTCAATGGAGAGAAAAAAATATTAGTAAGGGAATTAAGTAAAAACGAATTATTTAAGTTTAATATCATATTGTCTTTTCACAAGAAACTCCCTGAACTTGTAGGGCCTGCAATTTGCTTTGAACAGTAGGTACCCAGACCGATAAATATTCATAAAGGAAATGATGCATAAGGTTAGTACCTTTATGAATTAAATTATTTCCAAATCACCTTATGTGTGGGAATGTTCGTTTACTTCAGGATATATTCTTAATTTCAATACTGCAATTAATATTCGATTAAAATACTAAAGGCTTTACGTCAAAGAGGGAATTCACGAGTCATTGCTGTGGAATTGTAAACTTGACCGCATTGACTATTTAGCTCAGAACAAGAATATTAGCAGATCATTTACCAGCGTGCGAGTTCTGAGGCTCCTACAATGCTGGACACGCCTAGATTTTTCTACAGTGCTATAAATACGATGTCATTATGTATTTTAAAATTTGTGGTTAAAATAACAAGTTTAATCAAATAATAACGCCGCTTGTGGAAGCAACTGGAAAGTACCATGACCACAACTTTTGTTTCTTGGTAGATTGATTGATTGATTTTTTTCGTGTTTCCGGGCGCGTCAACTGCTTTGATCATTAGTCGGTTAGTGTAGTGCATGCTTTTCCTCGGGAGATGGCGGTGATCTACCCCCGCTGGATGGCGAGATCCGGCGCCGACCTACCGTCGGCTAGTGGGGTTTCCCTGTAACCAAGACTCTCCCACCAGCGGGCACCGCCCCAGCCGGGAAAACTATAAGCTCCGACCGGTCTCCCGGAATATGTGGTAGTGTAGTGCATGTTAGTGTAAACAACCGGACACCAGCGGTCCGGGCCCGTTTGATAGGGTACTGCTCCGGCATTCGCCTGGTGTTGATCGCAGAAACCACGGAAAACTACCGATAAGAGCAGCCGGCTGATAGAATTCTCCTCCAGACAGCGACTGAATTCGACCTAGCTGAAAAGTTAGTGTCGAAAATCCTGCCGCCATCAGGACTCGTACCTAGGACCTCCCAGTCAGAGGCGCTACAGTGACATCAGTTACATGAGCTACCGCTCCCGGATTCTTGGTAGATGTTGTACGATTACTTCATGTATCATTACAAACCCCACACGCTATTTCGTTTGAGAAAAAAAGAAATTAAACGTATGGCTAGCAATTTTTTGATTTTTTCCGGGATTTTTTTATTGGAATTTAATTCATAAAAATTAGACATACATTGATAAAACCTGTGCGCCGCGTATTGGAGCTCGGAATGTCTAGTGAAGGTTGTTGAGTAATACGGCTACGTACATTCCAGCCGCGGAGGAAGAGTGAGCCGAACAGTACTAGCACTTTCTGGAAGCGCGCATGCGCAACACGTGCTGGCGACGCCACGCGGCAGCGGCGCCTTCGTCATCGCGCACCCAACGCTAACCTGCAGGCAGCGACGGAGCGCCCGTTCGCCCGCGCGCGCGACCGGTGACTCAGCTCTGCGGCCGTGGCGGCGGCGGCGGCGGCGGCGGCGGCGGCGGCGGCGGCAGCGGCGCCGCGCGCTCGCGAGTTTGCCACCGGCGGTTGCGACAGCGGCGGCGGCGGCGGCAATCACACTCCACACCCCGCGCTCTTCAATGCTGCCACCGTGAGGGCTTTTCGTGCCGCCGCTACACCCTCGCCGTCGTTTCACCCGCCTGTATTATTCGCGCACGTTTTCTTGATCCCGGGAATACCTACCCCCACCCCTTAACCAACATCAGTTGAATTAAGAATGATAGCAACGAGCATTGTGGACAAAATCTAATAACCAGAAATGTTTTGTCTCGTGTAATGGAAACTACACGTTTGATATAAAATTCCTTTTGTGAAAATAACCAAACTCCTCAGTCCTCTCGCAACGAGCGAAGCCAGGGCTCACGAAAACGTGTGCGGATAATACCCGCCGCGTTTTGCTCAGTTCTTCTTGGTTTTCACTGGCGTTTTCACACAATTGTAGGCTGTTCCACCATCCCGTCGTCAACCTCAGCGACTCCGTCACGTGACATGTTCTACGTTAGTTTGGGAAGGGACTTTTCTCGAGGGACTGTGAATTGGGGAATGTTAGCGTCCATTTCGTTTTCACGACGAAAGAGTGTCTGATCTCGACGAAATTAACATATAAGCTTCCTCAATCACTTATAAAATGAGGATATTTGAAGATTATGAATATACTTTTAGAACACATTTTCACAGAACTGTTTATGACCTCAATTTTATCTGTTCTTGACTGATTTCTGTGTATTCAGTTGTTTAAAAATTTAATTTAATTTGTATATACCCTGACGCCCAGAAGAAGGTGTAGCATTCAAGGTTTTCCATGATTAACCATTTGTCATTATTCCACGGCCTCGTTTGCCTTCCCAGTGTATTCGCCTCCACCTTCGCCAGTCTCGCAACGTCGCCCCAGCGCCTGTCGTTATCGCGGAACGGCGGCGGCGCAGTCCGTAGTTCACGGCCGCCCCGGAGCGCTCGTATCGCGGCGGCGGGCGATTGCGTCCTTCCGGCGCCCCCTCTCTCCCACGCCATTCTCCCGTTCCCCTCCCCTCCTCCCTGGTGCCGTGCCCCATGCGGCGCTTTCGCCTGCAGGGGTTCTCCAACGCGCGCCGCCCACCGAGGCGCCAGACCGGAAGCCCCCCTAACGCTCGGCGCCGCGCGACCGGAAGGCGGCCCCCGACACGTGCATTCCGCCGCCGCCGCCGCCCTCCGCCCCCCCCCCCCCACGGCCTCGGGCGCTGGTGGCGAGGTTTCCTGGAAGGAAAGTGGACGCCACTTCTCACTGCTGGAGATGTTGCGTTACTTCTTTCAATTTAATGTTTATACTTCGAATTTTTCTATAGTGGCCAATGTCGTTAGGTCATTGTTACACCTGCTACCTTGTAAAATGAATTTTTTTAAGTGGTAAGCACATTTCTGAGGCCACTAGCCCCGTTCAGAAGGACGTTCGACAATTAATTACAATTTTTATGTTTGGAGGTGTAACAAAGACCTAATGTCATTGACCGCTACATAAAAATCGAAGTATAGAATGGTTTATTAACGATGATACAATCATGTGATCGAACCTGAATTATCGTCACTTTCAATATTGATTTATACTGAATCAGGAATGACAAAAACAATACTATCTTTAAAATTTTTATGATATTTTTAATACATTTTATATTATAAATTACGTTTTTTATAACAATTGATGAAAATACTTGTATTTTTAATCTTTTAAGCATGAAGATAGTTGTAATAATTCTGTTCCACTTGGCCTCTATTGGAAAAGCAGTTTTTTGCCAATAAGGACGCGCATACATCGCTGACATGATGGAACCCTCCGATTTAAATGTTATGGTTTTGGTGTTTTTTGTAATTGTGATGAAGGTACTGCTGTTGTAATGCACGTTATCTATTCACCTATTCACCAGTACCAAGACCGGAATTGATACCGATATATCTAACGTCGAGAAATAAATACAAGTAACGCTACTGTGTTCCCAGTTAGCAAATTCCCTTTTCGTTTAGCATCAGTCAATTCGTAAATTCGCAACTCGACATTTGCGTGCAGGTCAGAAGGTGCAAAAGATACAGCGAAGTAACGAGGAATATGAGCAATTTTCTTCGAAATTGACGTTGATTTAA
Source organism: Teleogryllus oceanicus (assembly GCA_964035755.1). Taxonomy (NCBI): domain Eukaryota; kingdom Metazoa; phylum Arthropoda; class Insecta; order Orthoptera; family Gryllidae; genus Teleogryllus; species Teleogryllus oceanicus. The sequence goes on along the minus strand of CAXIVR010000004.1, from coordinate 111,456,409 downwards.
AAATTTGGATGTATAGGTCAAGACAGTGCACCTAATACATCTTTTTAACGTCAACTATTAGTCCTGCTGTCGTTAGTTGAGTCAGTGTACAGTTTAACATCTATAATGTGTATCATCCGCAATATCTACAAAATGTAAGTTGGAAAATGAGTGTAATTCGTTGGATAATATTTATTTTATTTTTAATAGATTATAATTTCTGCGAGTAATTTCAGGATATTTGTAATATTCGGCGATGTACATTTTCTCTGGTTATTTTTTAATTATTGCTGAGATTCTGAATTAATACAAACGTTGAGTACCGTTGTGGTAAAATGTAATTTGGAATACCCCTTCATCTGGAAGACCTTTCATAATTTCTAGTCACGATCACTTTCCAGACAGAAACTTCGTCGGCCTTGAGAGCGATCGGTTCCCGCCGATTAGCATGACGGGTTGCCCGTTCTCCATAACATCTAGGAATGGGTCATTAGAGCGGGAGACGATGGCATTCCGCGGATGACCTTGTGGAACACCTAAGGCAGGGGGCTCCAAACTGCCTTGCTGAAAGGCGGATGTGATGTTCGTTTTTGAAGACGTAAGCGTCGGTGGCCGGAGTCACGTGTACGATCTCAGCTGTTCAGAAGCCCACAAACGGTTCGGACACGCTTGTTTACTTGTTTGGACAAATCGATTGTGTGTTGCTATAATCCGTCAGGTAAAAAAAGTAACGAACGAAATCCTTCGGTCTCTGATTTTCCTCGGTATATGTATGGATGGTTTCCTGAATCCTGTAGGTCACAGGTGTAACTCTGTTCCGAGGAAGATCCTCTGCAGGGACGGTAACGACGTGCTTTCTCCGTGACGAATACATCGCCCTCAGCGAGTCACCAATACAAACGTCAACAACGTATAAACTGCAGGGGGTGCCCTAATAGACCAACATTTGGTCCATTTCTGTGGCCGTCTTCATTTTCCCTAGGAGACAACAACAGTAGAATGATCGAAACTTTGGTGTACAAATTGACATAGGGTCGCCCCGACCGTCTAGGAGCTTTGTTCGTTTTTGACGTGTCCTAATTACAAATATGTGTTACCAGAATGTTCTGTCTAGGGTCGAGGAGCGATTGAGAGAGTGAAGTTTTCAAAACTCCCCTGCGAGCGCGAGTAATTACGAGTTGATGGACTTTCCGTAAAATATACGTAATGGGAAATGTGAAAATCACAAGATGACGTACTACAAACCCGTTTAATTCAACTTTATTTTGATAAATAGTGACCCTGATTCAAATTGCGAAGTGCAGAGTAGATAAGCAAGTGTGGTTTAAGTACAGATTCGCGTCAGTCTTTGACGCTAATCGATTATTCTAAAAATATTTTTTTATTCCACAATTTTATAACCATTTGTCTAGCGTCACATTGAATATTATAACGATAGACATGAAGTTAGTTTGACAATTTTAACTCTAAACTCGGAAAGAATAAACACCCATTAATCATACGTATCATCATGTACTGTCTAGTAATCTCATTGGTATTTAGTTAAATTCAGATGACATTAATTATCCCGATGCTGCACGTAGGGAATTTGGTTACCACCCTTTGTAAATCTCTAGAGAGCCAGTCGAATTGACATAATTGCATCACCTCAATGAACTTATTGGATGGCGGGTAATCAATAGTATTATGATATTAGAGTGACAATTCATGAGGGAGACTGTTTAAACTCTCTTCGGTTAGGTACAGATTTGATTTGGAACGTTGCCTCTCATTAGCTGTTGACTCATAATTGCTGAAAGTACGCCCGACAAGAACAAATTAACACTTTTAAAAAAATTCTTTGAACTATGGCTGAAAGAACATTATACCTACTCTGAAATATGAAAGAGATTAATTTCACACCAAAAAAATCGTTGCGTCTTCTACTTTTAATATTGAAACGTTTCTGAAAAAAATTTGGATTTTTCTCGAAGACCCATTCATCAATAACCAAATAACGTTGAAATTCACCTTAGGTCAGGAGTGGCCAACCTGTGGGGCATTGAAAAATTACAAGTGGCGTATCGCCTCCTTGCACTATTCTTTGAAACTAGGAGCCACAAGCCTAAATGAATTCATTAACGCCAAAAGTGCTCTCAGTTTCTTCATTTTATGGAAACAATTGAAGCACTGAATTATTATCTCCAAACACGACTCTGAAAGTTGTAGAACAATCAGCGGGGTCTACGATAGCGACTCTCGTTGTCTTGTCCAAGAGATCATTTCTCTCTGTTAGCGACGCTGTTCCAATAAAAGATGTCATTTGAACTGGCGTGCATTAATTAACTTAGTTGCGTGATTGAGTTCTCTCTTCTCTCCACTAAACGAAGCAGTACTTCTCTTATATCATGCATCATCAACCATGAACGTAAGGCAGAAAATGTGCTCAAGTTGTTGAACCAATTGAACTCGTTTGTCAAAAAAGGGTCATGCTATGATTGTCTACCTCTACTGTAGCGCTAAGATGAAACTCAACATTTTTAGTGTTATCTATACATTCATTTGTTCAAAACCACCCAGTCTTTGTCAATTGATAAATGATACGAGTGTGTATAATCATAGAGAAGGGTAATATGTAATTTGTAGGTATAGTTTTGCATTGTTCTCGTGGATCATTTATTGCGTGGATCTATATCATTCTCCCCTCATCAGAAGTATTTCCTCTGCTAAGTGATGTCGGGATATTTTATCAGAATCAGCAACGCGTGTCTGAAGAGTTGTCCCTCTCTCCATACTCTCTCCCACGCTACTCAACTCGTGTTTTCCGTCACCGCAAACTAAACTTGCGTTCTCAGCAACCTGCTTTCTAAAATGGGTGATCTGACATCGAGGATGGTCACCATATTGTCAGCTAAGTACGTGTAACAAATGAACGTTTACCAACGCTTTTATATATTAGACATTCAATATTCGTTGGGTCGCCCATCATAAGATCTGCTATAAGCGGAAGTTTAGATTCACTTTGTCGCTTGACGATGCCAATCAAACTTAGAAATTCATTTAATGCCAACTCGTAAACAACATTGTATTTACATGTTAAATCCGATCCTTTGCAAACATTATACCAGCATGGGAAGATTCAACAGAGGTGAATCTTGGACTGCACGTGCCCCCAATCTTTGTTGTATATAACAAAACATAATGTACAATAAATACAAATAAATAGGGAACGGACTTTATTGTAATAAAAAAAGCAAAATATGTACATATATATGTACTTATTTTTCCAAAAATATGTAAGAAAAAATAGGAAATATGTGAAATAAATATTCGTTATAATGTTTGCAATTCCATTCTTCAAGCGTTTTCCGAGCAGAATACGTTGCTGATCAGATCTTTACATGGATTCAGAGAGGCTGAGTAAAAGTTTTACATCTACAGAAGCAATTATTTGCTAGTTTCATCCGAAACATATACATACTTTCGTATTATATACAATGTTGTTCACGAGGAGCCGGAGTTCAAGTGAATAGTACCGTGTACCCTGTGATAGAAGGGCGGGGTTAAGGGAGCATACTCCACCCCCCCCTCAACTCCAGAAAAGGGATAAGACAATGATCTGAATTTTTTATCGAGTTACGCATGGGGTCTATGAAACACGAGTAATCACGTGCTTGAAGTTCTTTCTGCTTCACATACTACATCCGCTCATCGTTGATCCCGACTACGCTGTTTCCAAGAAGTAGATGGGGGGCGGGGGGAGATAAGTTTGAACATTAATAGCGATTGTTCGGCGTTAATACAACCGCATTGCGTATTTTTTAAGTATTTCAGTAACTAAGTTAGTTTTCAAGTAACATATATTTCGAACATCACAAGTGAAATGTTCATTTTCGACCTATAAATATATTAAAAGGTAACGAAATGTGTAGCTATAGATAAAATATGTAAAAATATGTAATTATACCAAAATATGTAAAAATATGTAAAAATAAAAATGGTTCAGAATGTCGTGTTAAGTGTAAAAAATATTAATGGATTCAGGTATCTTGTCCCTGTAAAAATATGTATTTACATCAAAATCCGTTACCTACAAATAAAACTGTTTCACGATAAAGCACTTGACGAATATGTGACCTCTCCGAAGGGAGATTTATGGACTCGAGCGTCTCCTCGGCAAGAAGGATCCCTTGGCCTCGTACATTTCCGACCAACGCACTGTCTGCCGCGACAATAGGGAGTTTTAGCGCCAGGTATAAGGAGACACCCTTAAACTCTATTGATCACGTGACTTACGAATTATAGGGTCGTAATGAACAATGTTCAGAAGAGTTTTAGCAATTGCGACATTGCGTTATGCATTATAACAGAACAAACATCTCAAACGCTGGTCAAATAAGTTGCATAATATATCCAAGAGCGTCGGTTAGTGGTGAGACATTTAATCCACGGTACGAGTCAAGAGTACTTTAACAAATCTACATTTTGCGTGGAGTTTTAAGATTTTGGGGCGCTCTGTGATGAGTATGCAGTCTGGAATTTTGAATCGGCTCTCTTGAGAATGTAGGGAATATCTTAAAACAGCATTCGTTATGACCGTAAGATGTAACCTAACCCGAAGATATGATTTCGGCTTATTTTTCACGAATTTCTTGCCTGTCACCTTTTTAACATTTTCCGTTAATTCTCGCCAGTGTTTTGGAGTTGATAAAGAATAATTGTAATTGCCCCACATACGAGAATTGGTTTATCAGAGTTGGCAACCTTTCCTGTTTTTTATGCGGTCAATTTGTCGTTTGTAGGAGACCGTAGAGACTCCTACAGACGTGCACTGTTTATGAAGGTATAAGGTCATACCTTAGCTCTAAGGTAAGACGTTATGACTTCAAGGTCCGTCACGTGACTGTTAGTGCATAACGTCGCTACCTTACGCGTGACGCTAAAACTCCTTAGTGAATACCTCTCGACGCATCCTCGCTCGGAAACTGAAACCGTCAGCTGCGCTTTTCGACAGACGAGCATCACTTGTCCTCCCGCCGCCTCCGCGATTCACCGAGCTCTGCGGCCAGGTGGCCAGGTGTCCTCGTGGAAGGTGCGGCCCCTCTTCTGGGAGAGCGTCCCGGCTTTCCAAGCGGCCGATGACGCGGCGCGGCAGCCTTAGGTCATGCCGACCCGCGGACTTGCTCCGCCTTCATCCGTCCCATCCCATCCCCTTCAGTCTCGCACGACGTCGCCCCATAATAATAAACCTTAACACATAGTACATTCTGTTTATCGTTGTCAAAAATACACTTGCGGTAGGATAATTTACCCACAATGTAACCACATTACTCTATGTAACACCACACTTTCACATAAATACTGTGTTTTGCCTGGAGACATGGAACTTTGCGACAAGAAAGGACGCTGGAAGTGCGTTTAAAATATAATTAAGATGATGGTGTTGATTTGAAAAAAAATTCTAAAACAAACAGATTATAAATTATAGATTATAGGAAGATCCGCAGACAATGATGATGATGATGATAATAATAATAATAATAATAATAATATAATAATAATAAAGGTGGAAGCATAGTCTTGTTGCGTTACCGTGACGTGTACAGGGAGACAGGAAATTAGCACGTAATTAACTTTTGCGGTGTGGCGCGCCAATGGAAATGCTCACGTTTTCGCGGTAATAAAAATCGTTAGTACCTAAAAAGGCGTTCTTTTTTCGAGTTAACTAATGAGCGTTCTACGGATCATGTACAAGAGCCATACACTTGGACACATACACGTTAAGTCATATGCGACCCCTGGAATATTAAATGACCAATAAGCAAAGAGAATGTTTATGAGAGTAATGAATGGAATAAGCTGCTCCAGAAAAGATAGTTTGCCAAGCATTTCCGTTGGGTGATTACTACACACATTTCCTAAATTTGAGAACATTTAATTGATAAAAAATTATGTTGTAATTATAACAGTAATGTACTGGTTCCACTGTATTCTAAAATTCCAAAGGTCATCATATTCCTGTACCAACCTTAGTTAACAGCTCCTGAGCCAATTAACTCATCTCGATCGGATTGTACTTTGTTTCCCTGGGTCCTAGAGCAAATGAAGAGGTGGTCATTTGATTTGCTTCTGATTTCTAGATGTACTTTTCTCCTCCTCACACGTCACATACAGTTTGGTCATGTGCTTAACGTTAAATAATAAATAAAAAAATATGAGCGCTTGCCTTATGGTTTCGGCCCACTGTGTGTAGGCGCCGGTCCAGAAGAGGCGGTGTAGTGACGAAGCAACCGCCACAGCCTGTGTGGGAGCCCGGCGCCATAACCCTCGACCCTTATCGGGCTTTGAACTTACGTAAACCGCTACTCACTGCCCAGGAGGGAGAACGAGTGCAAAGATCGAGGATGCAAACAAAGCATAGATAATTTTCCTCGACGAAAATCTTAACTTAGGACGTCTACGAAACGAGATACTAGAAAACTGGTTTTACAAGAGTAGATAGTGTAGAAAACAGTACTCTATAATCCGTGTCCTGACACTCCGTGTGATGCGTGAAATTTTCAGCTAATAGTATTGGTAAATGTGCGATATCACGTTTACATTGTATCGCTTCCTAGTTGTAATGGAATGATTTTTTTTATTTTGTTGTTGTATAGTAGTTTCTTCAACGTAGCATTTTCTGCTTAATTATTGTTAATATATTTGATTTGCTTTTGTTTCTATTAATTATCTGCTTATGAATGAGAACTCTGGACGGTTTCTCGAATACCTAAAATTTTATTGTAAGAACTGATACATTAATAAGAAGTACCTATATTATGAATTACGTAATATTGGTACCTGCTACCATTGACAATACCATGTAACCATATGTTGTAAAATTAAAGTGCATTGTTTCTTGTTTGCAGGTAAGTTGCCGACTATTCATCTTTTTCTTCAAAATCTCGGTCAATAACATGGGTAAGTGGATATTCAATTTATTACGTTATTGTCTTGGTACCTTCATTAATATTGCAAAATGTGGAAGACGTGCACATATCGAAGGCTCTGAGAACCATTTTAATCCCCTTCTCTTATTACTTATTTATTTAACAACACTTATACAACAGTTTGCTGGGTTAATAAAATGTCATGCACAAACAGCATAGCGACTTCTGCAAAGTTCTTCGTATTAGTTGTATTTTCCCTGTAGTTGTTCTTTCCCACATGCAAATAAATATACATTAATAGATAATGAATAAAATATAAAGTATTAAGAGATCTTTGTAAATGTACAAAATGTTCACATGTTCATTCAGTTATAGTTAGATAAATACAACGATTGTTTATGAAAGTATCTCTGCGTGGTCGCCATTCTACCAACATCTTCGACTGAATACTTATATATTAATTAATCTTCGTATGAGATCTGTTTTGCAACGATTTGCCTTGTGGTTAACCGTGCAAACAGAACACAAACAAAGGGAAGGAAATCTTTTTGTACATTCCCTTTCGGGAAGTCACAAACATTTTTCAAAAAGTAATCGCTCTCCGGGCAAAATATGACCTCTACGCATTTATTCCTGAATATGATTACTCTGGACCACTTGAATCGTGATCGATCTGTAATAAAATTGTGAGTACGCGGAAATGCTTTTATCGGGCAATGAACAGAAAATGCATTTATACGTGTTTTATTTTGCGCATTAAAGCATGTTCATTGTGAAGATTCCTGGAATTTCATCAATCCCACCAGTCCTCTGCTCCATAAATTGAGGAAAAAATCTACAACCTGCATAATGGTGTTGGGATTCAAATGAACGGTTTATCTTACTTTCATATCTTTACGGTCATATCTTACTTTCACCCTTACCGACGTCACTGGAAATTTTCATTTAGGGTACTAATAAAGCTGCTGTTCATTGTATAATTTAAGACTTTTAGTTATTTACTATTTTTTTATTTTATTTTACGTCAAAAAAACAGTTAAAAACTGCGTATGACGTGCTATGGGGAAAAGTGAATTGTGTGCACATTTTCAAAATTCTGTGATCCCTACACTAAGTCATATACTACTTAAATTTTGAATTTTAAAAGGGGAGAAAAAACAAAACTCCCATGTAGTAAAATCTATTTTAAAAATAAATAAGCAATAAATTTTGAATTTTGAAAGGAGAAAAAAACAAAAACTCCCATGTAATAAAATATATTTTCAAGGATAAATAAGCAATAAATTTTCGCTCTTATTAATTCCTGCCGCGACAACATGGAAACGATAATTTGAATAATTGTATTTACCACTGAATTCTAAAAGACGTGCACAGGAAATGAAGTTACATTTATGTCCAGAAGAAAACAAGGGGCCATCTCAGCATTTGCTCAATGGATCAGGAAACTGGACGAAAACCTGATCGAGATGGGGTCATTTGACCCGGAAGTTGTAGTACAATAGTTGTTATAGGTTGTTTATACTCATTTATACAGTCCAAATGGTAAATAATGCATTATGTATCATTGTTAAAATTAATGTTACTTTTCTTGTGATGCTCAGTATAGTCTCTAATTGTATAGAAACAGTTATGCAGCAGAAACGATTTCACTTGGGATTTAAACTTTTCTATTGAATTTAATCGTTTAATGTCATCTGGCAAAGTGTTGTAAAATAATGTACATGTATTGTATGTGAATTTTTGTAATGAGCTGTTGATACTGTCACCTGATGAATATGATTTCTACGTCGAGTGTTAATGAAGAGAGGCTTACATGAATCACGTGGGTGGGATTCCCTTGAGCAAGTCATTTTTTACAAAACACTGATTCGTAAATAAGAAGACACGGTAATAGTAGAATTCCTAGATTAATGAAGAGAGGCTTACATGAATCACGTGGGTGGGATTTGGTTATTATTCGTACAATTCGTTTTTGTAATCTAAAAGTCTGGGAGCTATAAGATGTATTTCCCCAGAATATTATGCCATATCTCAGGCGGGAATGAACATTCGCGAAGTATACACAACGAGCAGTATGAAGGCTGACTGAATTTGCAAGAATTCTGAACGCGTAGCATAATGAACTTAATTTTGTGTTCAATTCATTTAAATGGACGTTCCATTTAAGGTTTGACTGAATTGAGAGACCTAAAAATTTTGTTGCCTTAACATCAGTCAATGGTACACTGTTCATTTTCAATGGAGCACTGAATTGTTTATTTGAAATGGAAAACTGCATTAAAACCGTTTTCTTTTCGTTCACTATTAATTTGTTATTTCGGAACCAATTTGAAACATCTGATATTGTATTATTTACTGTTTCTTTATTGCAAAGGATGTTCGTATCATCCGCAAAGAGAACCGTTCTTCCGTTTCGAATCGTCGAGGGCATATCGTTTACGTAAAGTAGGAACAGAATAGGGCCTAATATCGATCCCTGAGGAACTCCACATGCAACGGGCAAAGAGTCGGAAAGGTGCGTACGTAATGTTCCATCATTCCAGTAAGGTATTTCAACTCTCTGAGATCGTTGTTTAAGGTACGAACATAACCAATCTAGAGCAATACCACGAATTCCATATGAAGGTAATTTGGAAAGTAAAATGTCATGATCAATGACGTCAAAAGCTTTGAGAGATCTAAAATAATCCAATAGGTGCCTCGTTTTGATCCAGTGATGAGGCGACATCTTTAAGAAAAGAAAATATGGCTGTTTCCGTTGATTTTGATTTTCTAAATCCATGTTGGCAATCTGAAAGCGCGTCGTGTTTAGTGAGAAAGGTTTCCATTCGTACGTAGAAAAGTCTCTCTAATATTTTTGAAAAGACTGATAGAAGAGAAATGGGCCGATAATTTTGAATTTCATTTTTGTTGCCTTTTTTGAAAAGCGGCTTAATTTTAGCTGTTTTGAAAATATCTGGAAACGTTCCAGTGCATAAAGATGCATTAAATATGTGGGTTAACGGGTGTATAATGGCATATGCACAAGTTTTTAACAAAGAATCCGGGAATTCATCTAAACCGGACGAATATTTATTTATTAGTTTACCGATTATTTTGAGAATTTCATAGGAAGAAGTTTCGGAAACGAACATTGTGTCTAAAATTTTGGGTGAACTGTCTGTTTTGAATTTTGTGCCTGAAGACCCTTAGTGAGATTAGCAGCAATTCTCGAAAAGTATTGGTTAAAGAGATTAGCCACTGTTGCCGGATCGTTCACATTTATATCGTTATATTTTAAAACAACATTCTCTACGGGTTTTCTAGTTGATTTGGTAGTATGTTTTATTATATTCCACATTGCTTTTGTTGTGCTAGTGACGTGCAGCAGTAAAAATACTACTGGCACAAACCACTCCAAATGGTTTTCTACACAGTAGTACTCACACAACTAAAATAGTACATTATGAAATTATGATGTAATGATGGGTATTAATACACGAGTGTGATATTACGATACGAGCGAATATCGTAAACTTCACACGAATGTATTAATACCCATTACATCGAGTTTCATACGTCACTTTTTCTACGACTTATGGTAACTTTTATAAGCTAAACTTTTACATTGAATGGTTTCGTCGTAGTTGACATGCAGCTTTCTGTCAAGGCCACCTACCCTACCTGCCGCAGGGGCTTTGGTTTACCAGCACGCCTGCGAGAGAGCACAAAAGTTGCGGCAATAATTCCGAGGCCACCATTTTCGCTTTTTCTCTTATTTCTGGAGGGGCCAACTCATCCTCTGATGGACTGGACATTTCAAACAAAAGAATTGGCCGGTTCTTTAGGACAAACACACAGCAGCAACATATAACACACAATAACTTGCGTTATGATTTTAATGTCTGTTAAATGTTCCCTCTACCACTTCCACTGCGCTAGTAAAATAGCATCAGATTGAAATTACCACGGAGCTATGAGTATACAATGGCACGACGTCACAAACTTAAAGCCACCTACGCTAAATTTGTGAGTTCAGAAAGTTTTCCATAGACAAACTGCGTGTGAGTGCTTTGTGGCTTGTAGCTGTGCTCGTGTTCATTGTATTGTTTGGCATCGTTTTTAATATTTAAAAGCCTTGTTCAGATTAGCTAGCTTTTTGTAACAGTTATGGTTACTTGTGTGACTAACGGCTGAACAAACTGTACAAGAAAACCGGAAATTTCTTTCCACAAGTAAGTAGCTACTCTTTGTAATTTGGAACATTTAGTAACTTCGTAAGATATTCGTTAATTTTCGTGAATTTTGTCTTAAAGATTTCCTGCAAATCCAAAGCGGAGAGCATTGTGGATTAGAGCTGTACGAAGACACAATTGGATGCCTAGGAATTACAGCACGTTATGTTCGGCTCATTTCCAAGAACACGATTTTAATGGAACTTCTTTATTGTGTTGATAGAACTTCTTTGCGGGAATTCGCAATTCCATCAAATTTTCCAGCTTTTCCAGCAAGCAGCTAATGACGTATTGTTAGCCCTGTAGTAACAGAAGGTATTGGTTTGACAGACGTGTTTTGGACCCACCAATATGGCGGACTGGCTTCACTTGCTAAACACGGAAGAGGTTGGTAAGGGCACCTCCATGTATTCATAGCTCCATGGAAATTACGATCCAATTTATTTTAAATAATATTCCACGTAAAAATTACTGATAATAAAATAAATTAAAACTGATTAACATAATACAATATTAAATGCAATTTTAATGTACACAATCGAACAAAACATTTACTAGAAGATTCTCAATGATTAAAGAAGTGTCAATACTTGGTTTGTAAACTTTTCTGGGATTGGTCAAGAAACTCTATCATAATGAAATCTGTTTCTTAATGAGTATCATTATGCAACGGGTTCCAGGCATCAAATGACAGAATTATACAATGGAGTAGAAAAAAGGTCAAATAAAATACTCTCATATAACACTGCAATAAATTAAATCTTTTACAAAAACGAAACTTTTCTTGAACGATGACCTTGCTTCCCCTTTTCTGGCACAATAATCAGTTGAAACCAAAAGCTCACAGCAAGCACTGATGACATTCCAAATACATCTTCATTGGCACGAATAGAAACTGTTTTTTGTTGAAGAAGAGATCTTCTATCCATGATTTTCTTCAAAAAATCTAAAGAAATGACCGAAGCAGGTAAAGATCCATCACAGGAGATACCTAGAACTCCTGAGAAAGTAAGTACGCAAATTATTGAGAACGTTGCAAAGGCATGACTGATTCTCCAGGGAATGGCATTGCTTTGTAAAATCTAGTGACTGATTTCGTAACTAATACCCCTACTCGACCCGCATTTCTTCAATCCATCGGTCAAGAAAAGTTGCGCAAGTAATTCCATCACATCGTCTCCTCAATACTGGTCTTCTCTACCTCCACTCTTAACTTCTTTTGCCGTTGATTCCTCGTGTGTTCAGCACTATCTTAGGCGCTGTTACTGCTGTTACCGCAGTCTCCTTTTTCGTTCAGCCGCTACCAACACATATCAATCTCACTAGGCGATTCCATCAGATGTCAAAGAAAAACCTAACACGAGCGCCGCGTATCGGAATGTTGAAGAATAAAAAAGTTGATGAACAATAAGAGGTGCACGGAGAAAGGCGAAGGAGGAAATGGGATGGATAATGCTAACATTGCAACAAATAGTGCTTTTTTCTCTTCTTTCCCCCAATATCTGATTCAAAACTACTCGAATTCTTAGAACTTTTGGTAGGAGATCGCTGCGGAACAGTGTCGCGAAGGACTGAAATATCTTTTCTAGAAATGTTCTTTCAGAAGAGAGAAAGAACGTGAATGGAAAATGACTTAAGCAGATAGTCGAAGGACTATCTACGGAACAGCGGAACACTGTTTTCTCACACAGATGTGAGATACCCGAGTCGTCGCCAGAACGTTTTTTCCCAAAATTAAGTTTGATTCTCTTATAAATTTATAATGTTATTATACAAAAAAGTTGAAAATTTGAAAACTCGCTTCCGAGGTCGCTCATTTTCAAAACATGTACTCGTGCAATGAAGTTTCACATTATAAACTAATTACATAATCCACTATTTCTTGCGAGGGGCTCCTGAATTTCAGTTTTACCTAAGGGGCCCGAATGGTCTACCATCGGCACCCGAACTTCGTACAAATTTGAAAACTCGCTCCTAACGTCGCTCGTTTCCAAAACATGTAGTACTCGTGTAATGAAGTTTAACATTATAAACTAATTGCATAAACCACTACATCTTGCGAGGGGCTCCTGAATTTCCGTTTTACCTAGGGGGCCCGAATGGTGTGCCATCGGCACCCGAACTTCGTTCAACTTCGAAAACTCGCTCCTAACGTCGCTCGTTTCCAAAACATGTAGTACTCGTGTAATGAAGTTTAACATTATAAACTAATTGCATAAACCACTATTTCTTGCGAGGGGCTCCTGAATTTCAGTTTTACCTAAGGGGCCCGAATGGTCTACCATCGGCACCCGAACTTCGTACAAATTTGAAAACTCGCGCCTAACCTCGCCCGCTTCCAAAACATGTAGTACTCGTGTAATGAAGTTTAACATTATAAACTAATTGCATAAACCACTATTTCTTGCGAGGGGCTCCTGAATTTCCGTTTTACCTAGGGGCCCGAATGGTCTACCATCGGCACCGAACTTCGTTCAATTCGAAAACTCGCTCCTAACGTCGCTCGTTTCCAAAACATGTAGTACTCGTGTAATGAAGTTTAACATTATAAACTAATTGCATAAACCACTATTTCTTGCGAGGGCCCTGAATTTCCGTTTTACCTAGGGGCCGAATGGTGTGCCATCGGCACCCGAACTTCGTTCAATTCGAAAACTCGCTCCTAACGTCGCTCGTTTCCAAAACATGTAGTACTCGTGTAATGAAGTTTAACATTATAAACTAATTGCATAAACCACTATTTCTTGCGAGGGCTCCTGAATTTCCGTTTTACCTAGGGGCCCGAATGGTGTGCCATCGGCACCCGAACTTCGTTCAAATTGAAAACTCGCTCCTAACGTCGCTCGTTTCCAAAACATGTAGTACTCGTGTAATGAAGTTTAACATTATAAACTAATTGCATAAACCACTATTTCTTGCGAGGGCTCCTGAATTTCCGTTTTACCTAGGGGCCCGAATGGTGTGCCATCGGCACCCGAACTTCGTTCAAATTCGAAAACTCGCTCCTAACGTCGCTCGTTTCCAAAACATGTAGTACTCGTGTAATGAAGTTTAACATTATAAACTAATTGCATAAACCACTACATCTTGCGAGGGGCTCCTGAATTTCCGTTTTACCTAGGGGCCGAATGGTGTGCCATCGGCACCCGAACTTCGTTCAAATTCGAAAACTCGCTCCTAACGTCGCTCGTTTCCAAAACATGTAGTACTCGTGTAATGAAGTTTAACATTATAAACTAATTGCATAAACCACTATTCTTGCGAGGGGCTCCTGAATTTCAGTTTTACCTAAGGGGCCCGAATGGTCTACCATCGGCACCCGAACTTCGTACAAATTTGAAAACTCGCTCCTAACGTCGCTCGTTTCCAAAACATGTAGTACTCGTGTAATGAAGTTTAACATTATAAACTAATTGCATAAACCACTATTTCTTGCGAGGGGCTCCTGAATTTCCGTTTTACCTAGGGGGCCCGAATGGTGTGCCATCGGCACCCCACCTCGTACTCGTGTAATGAAGTTTAACATTATAAACTAATTGCATAAACCACTATCTTGCGAGGGGCTCCTGAATTTCCGTTTTACCTAGGGGGCCCGAATGGTGTGCCATCGGCACCCCACCTGCGCCCCGAAGCGCTGTCTCGCGACGACGCGTGCCTCCGTTATGACGCGGCGGCGCGGAGCGGCGCAGCTGAGGCAGCGATAGGCTTATCCGTGCGATTGTGTCCGTTGGGGACGTGGGGCTTCGGTCTGCAAGAGACGCTGGCGCGGCACAGACTACCAAAACAACACGGCACCGCGGCGTCTCGGCGCCCCCTCCCGCCACGGGCTGACGATCGCCGACGATGGATTTAGAGCACCAATTCAAAAAAGTATTTAGAGGTGACCTTTGTGCAGAAATAAAGAAACTATTTTTAAAAAACTGAAATTGATAAATTTAGTTTCAATATTATACTTAATATTTTCATGAAATGTAAACTTATTCGTAGTGTAAGTAAAAATTTTTTTTTTTTGGATAGAAATGAAATTAAAAAAATGAAATGTACAAAATACATATCTCATTTTGGACAATAATTATAGAAAGAGTTAAAAAAATGTATTTTTTTAAAAAAATTCTGTGTAATTACGTAGGAGCTTACCCTCTCCCATACTCTAGGACCGCCGTGTCGCCCCCATCTCTCCAATGCAAACATTTTTAATAGCATACGGATATGATGACAATCTCTTATGTAATTAGTAACCAACAGTCAATTCTGTATTCCCAATTTTCCTCTTCTTCTGTTATAAAAGAGGCTCTCCTCCACACCAACTCACTTCTTGATATCATTTTATATTCTACCTAGGCTTGTGAATTGTTTAACTAACACCTCAGCGTAGTTAAATATGGTGAGAGAAATATATTACCCATGACTTGCCCTTACAGACACTGACTGAACCCTCTGCATTGTCGGTAACTCAAGTATGGGTTCTATTTGTGACGTTTGACTGACGGTGTCCCCCGGTCCACAAACATGAAAGATATTGTCGAGCGGGAGAAATGAGCAATATCGAATGATGCGAAATAATGAAATTGGCGTAAATTGAGTAGTGAAATCGGAGAGGACGTGCGAAAGAATTTCGTTGAAGTTTCAATTTATACCGATGATTCATTTCTAGGTATGAAATATTGGAAAACGGCTCTCAATGAAAGCTGTTACTTGCCTCGTGTGATTTTCTTTAAACCACAAAGTAGTAAAAGCTTTCTTTCACGTTAACAACCTATACTTAAATTCAACTCACGTGTTGATAACCACTACTTCATTCCCCTTGTTAACGGCGATGAATGCTTCAAGAAACGAAAGGAACAATTAGGTATAATTTATGGGATGTTAATAGTATATCACATTTGAAGAACATTGTAATATAAGAAGTATATTTCTACATTTCTAGTACTTAAGTGCTAGAAACTACATTAGTTCGGTACATTTTTGATTGGTAACGGTGGCAAGGAAAGGATAATGCAGGAAAAAATATGGAAAGTTGAAGAAATCTGGAAGACGGAATCAACGAAAAAGTTTTAATTTTTAGCCAGTTTTGTTAATTTTTTGCATATATTTAACGTCAATAAGGAAAGTGTATTCACTTGTCAGGAATGTAGTACTTAGCCACGAATTTTTATTCTTTATAAAAACAAAAAACTTTCTTTATTAATTGTTTGGTAAATAATTTCACTTCTTGACTTGGTAAGTTAATGAAATCATTAATTAACGCAATTTAGACTGAAATAGTATTTCTAAACTGTCTTTAAGTATTAAATGTCTCTTTGTTATTGCATTTCCACCTGAAGTTCATTCCTAACTTAATACTATGATTCATTGTTCATTGTAATTAGCTTCCCTATGACTACATTTCTCTTGCCCTTGTATTATCATAAATTACTCGTACATGCATCTACTAGCTCTCTACAAAGAATTAACTAGTTATTATGGGTCCAAATCACAGAGATTCATTGGCCAATGTACCCGAATACACAAAAATAGGGCCGTTGACGAATATCGTGGAACCTCGATAACTCACATCTGAACGACAAATGCCGATTTCATAGAATATTTCGACATAACCCAGGGAGCCGGGTTAATAACTTAAGAAGCTCGAACGACAAAGTTTTGGGGGCTCTAATGATATTGAAAAATTGACAGAATACCTACCAAAACGAATATGGAAATTAATTATTCAATTTGCAATTTCAAAATTTAATATTGAAATAATTTATGTTTGTGAAAAAGGCTATACTTTATTTTCACTATTTTGGGGGGGGGGAGGTAGCTATGCAAGCTTTCCTTACGCATTATTCCGCCCTTGATTACGAAAGATCAAAAATGTCGAATTCTAAGCGTGAAAAGGGTCCGCATAAATTTCGAGGTATCAAAGAGTTAGAGAAGACGGGTTTCTACTGTATTCACATAATTGGCGAAGAGGCAGTCCTTGGCTCTGCAGTCTCCGAGCCCCTTGACACGCACAAAGCGACCGCGGCCCGTGCGCGCCTGCGCGGGCGGTGTTAGCGGGAGGGGCGATCGTACAGTATCCGTGTGTATGGCCCTCCAGCGGGGCCGTTATAAAAGGAGCGCGTCCGCCCCTCTCCGGAGCCCCTTCGTCTTTTTGTCGTCGACAGCAGCTGCGCGCTCCGGTAAGCCGCTTATTAGTATCGCAGGGTGTATCCGCGGCCTCCCCGCCCCGCCCCCGATGTCTTCTGACGCCTCCCCCGTGTCCCCCCCTCTGCCGCCCCCCGGCTGCGCAGCGCGTGCCTCGCGCCCACCTGCGGCCCTGCGATCGACCGATTGCGCAGAGGGGGCGGGGCGGGGCGACGAGGCTGCGCCGAGTCGTGGACCCCGCGCGTGGATGATCTCTCGTAGATTGCGACTGATCCATATGGTGGAAAATTCTAGCGGCCGACTGCTTTATTCGGTAGATTTCCGATCAACACCAGGTGGCTAGGTGGTTTCTCCGATCAACGTCAGGCGAATGCCGGAGCAGTACCCTAACAAACGGGCCACGAACCGCACGCGACCTTTCCTTCCCCTTCCTTGTCCTTTCCTTGCCCCTTACACACACTTATACTTACTTGTACATGCACTACATTACCACACTTGACGGGAGTTCGGAGCTTCGTATTGTCTCGACTGGGGCGGTGCCCCACAGGCGAGAGATACCTGGTTCGAGAAAACCCCCAGTAGCCAAAAGGTAGGTCGGTGCCTGATCTCGGCATCCAGCGGGGGAGGGAGATCTCCGCCACCTCCCGAGGGAAACATATACTATAGTTACGGGACTAATGACCTTAGTCGTTGACGCGATCGGAATCACTAACAATCAGTCAGTGCGAATGATCCAGGGGCGGATCAACGAACGAGGAGATTTTACTACGACTTCGCACATTGGATTTCGGGAAAATAGCGTCATTTTGGGGGAAAGAATTTCCCTCCCCCTTCCCCTGGCACAATAAATCGCGAATATTCAAATCAATAAAAGGGTGACCGATAAAATTGACCTTCCTGAAAACCACCCTCCCGCAATAAAAGAGAAAAACAAAAAGCCAACAAAATGGATTGTATTTTTTTTTAATTCACCCCTCCTGTGTGGTTTCATATTATCAAGTTCGTGAATGTTGAATTAATTGAGAGACAAATAGTCAGACCTACACTAAATGCGCATTAAACCTCTGAACAATGAAATTTTGTCACATGGCTGACGCTTAGCGATCAATGAACGCTCAGTCACATGTCACACAATGGCACGCCTCACAATGATTATTCGCAGGAGGTTTTCATACGTAACAACGCTGCTGAATGTTCCTGTCCAGTCAACGTGTCTGCAAAATCACGTAACGTCCACCGCACGTCGATCCCGCGCGTTAACATCCACACAATTAAACGAGAGGGACCCACAAACGTCACACCTCCAAACTCTTTTCAACCCGCAGCAAACCCGCGTATTGCAGCCAGCAGATAATCACCCGTATAATTCGTATTCAATCTTTAATCTGGAATCAAACGGAACATGAGGAGAATCACTCCGCGCATTTGCGCCATCCACGCAAATCGCGGCCTGTGTAAATTGGGGACCAGCAGGGAAATAAAGAGTTTAACCTATATGTAAATTGGGAACTAGAAGGATAATAAGAGTTTAACCCATATGTAAATTGGGAACTAGAAGGAAAATAAGAGTTAACCCATATGTAAATTGGGGACCGACCCAGAGAATGGCATACGTAAATTAGGGACCGATCACCTCTTCTACTTCCAGATAAAAATGGAAGGTGACACTTCAGTTTCGAAGAACATTTTCATAGCCATTGTTTTTAAAACACTCCATTCCCAATTTTCCAGACTTAGGACTGGCATATTTCTTTCGAAATGTGGTTGGGTTCAAGTTGGTTTTCATTCATTTAAATCATTCGTTGATTGAAGTCTGCTTATCTTGCCCTATTATATTCTTCCTTTTTTTCAGCTAATATTCTACAACGGTGAACAGGAAATTTGGAGAATTTCAATAAGGCACAAAGAAAAGCTGGACAGCAGCGTGGCGACGGTCCCTTAATGCGTTTACTTGCTCGATCAGTCCTTATCTTTTCTGGGTTGGTCTGGTGCTCAACTTACATGTAGAAGTAGAAAGTAAGTTTCGCGAGAAAAGGTGAAGAGATTATTAGGTCCCCAAATGACCTACGGCCGCAAATCGTTCCGGATATTCCGCGGTGCGCGTGTATCGGGAGCGCGCTGACCGCCGCGTCAACCCGAGCCTCGCGGCCGCCAACGCGGAGAACAACACGCGCTGTCGTTTTGTTCGCCGGCTGTCAACGCCACCCCTCGCGGGGAGGGGCGGTGCGCCGACCCGAGTGAGAAAGCCGGAAGAGCGACAGCGCGCGGAATAAATGCTGCGCTAATCGAGACAAAAACGCCGTTGTGGCCGACGGCGTGTTGGGATAACGGGGGAGGAATGATGCGCGCCGAAAGGGACGAGAAAACGGAAGAAGAACGAACGCAATATTAGAGCTTGAAATGACAGTGTTATTCGGATGGTTTGGGGAGATACTTGAAATAGTGTGAGAAAATCACGTCTGCGCTAACTCGGAATAGAATTTTCGCGAACCTACGGACAATTATTTGTAATCCAAGTCCACCTTCTATGCTCGGTTATGGGGATGTTTTCTGAAAGTGCAGTACAGTTAAGCGACTATGAATAATTGATGGACTTGGCGAATTTATCTTGTAGTATTTGTATTTCGTCTCGATTTCCCTTCAGTGTAGCATATTCACACGTTTTATTTACTCACATATTCAGTCCAGTGTAGTAGTATAATATATTACAAAAAGGTGTTTGAAGAAATTGGTTTAGTATAAACGTGTTTTTAGACAGCCAGTAGTGAAAGCGTTTCTTTCAGGGCATAGACTTCTAAAAGTTCGATTTTTAGCACCAGTGGTTAAAGTGAGACGATGCACAAGTGTTCAGACAAATCTGTGAATGCAACAAAAAACAATAACAAACGTTTGTCTTCGTCGCATCTGCTACTACAGATCGTAATATATCAGAAAGTGATTTATATACTTTATAACTAAAATAAATTGAAAGTAAGTAAGGCTGTCAAAAATTGTGTATGACACATATGCTAAAAGTGATTTTATTTTGCTCGTAGATTATTCGGTCTATTGGACTCCTGCCACAACCATTCGTACTTGCAAAATGAAATATCACTTTCACCACTCGTATCATAAATAACTCTTTTACATATTTTTTGAGTAGTCTGTGACACCGCGAATCATACTTTAAACCTTTGACGATCGCAAAAAGCAAGATGTCTGCTTGGGAGGAGAGACTGTTTCACTCATCAAAACAAGATAGACAAATACTCATAAATACAGTAGATATCAAAGTAACCTGTGTTATTGTCGAAAATTTAATTTTAACGGACGTAAGTCTTCGTATTATAAAATTGGATTTAATTTAAAACATTGTACGAAGATCTAGATACGTGTATTACATGTTCTTTCATGAAAGCATGATGCATGAAGTGTCGAGATTCCTATACTTTACTGAGGAAGAGACTGTGCAATGATACATAGAATTTTTAATGTATTCTACAGACGACCTGAAGGGGCAAAACCGAATTAAAAACAAGGTCGTGAAAACCACATGCTTTCTGCTGCCTGGTTAGTATGTAGCGGCCACGCCGCCATTCATTCGGCCCGCGCGTCGTGCTCGCGCCTTTGTCCCGGAACGTGCTCTAAGCCCTCGACATCGCGACTGCATCGCCGCGCACGTGCACGGGCCCGCGGGGGGGGGGCGGAAGGGGAGATGTCGGAGGGGAAGGACCATCCGCGCGCAGGGGCGCGAAAGGGGAGCGAACGCCTGGGGGAGCCGCGTTTTGGGCTGTTGCTGTGCGTGGGAGAGAGTGAAGGAACCCCAATCGAGCAGGAAGACCGATATGATAGGCTGTCATAATGATCGTATATGTTTGCATGGTACGAGCATTCTTAATTAGTCGCAGGTAGGGCACGTATAATTCATTGTGGTCCCAGGACTCGGTAGTGCAGAAAGTCGGAGCTGCGCTGAAGCACGCTCGAGCCGCGAGTAAGGCATGGATTGTTTCACTGTGGCGTGGTTGGCTTCTCGTACTTATTCTCTATTTGCCTCTACGACGCCCATATTCGTCTGTCTCTTTCGACTTTAGCCTATTTTCGTCTGTCTACTTCGTCTATTTGAATTATCACCTCATTCATCGGTCATTTCTCATCATTCGCCTCTTCTGCTCACCTCTCGCTTCAACCTTGTAGGGTAAGGCGGTGGTAAACCACGTTTTGGAGGATATGAAGACATAAACCTACTTTCGCACTTTCCCCTGAGAATCGAGTAGTCTCTCAACATCAGCATCAGGATCAACATCATGAATACAGTGGAGATTTCGAGTTAACTTTTTTTTTCATGAGGAAAAGGAAATTTAAATTCAAGCGATTGTTTTCTTTCAACCTTTCATTTGAAACGCAAACGGTCGGTAAAAACCATATACTATTTATATTCTTCGGTGGTAGACACGAGGTCATTAATGTCGGTCTGCGTAGAGCTTATGACTGTCGGAATAGAAAGAATAATGGCTAAGTAATTGTGTTAAGAGATCGTAGACTCCCGCGTAATATTCAGTGTAGTAATTACTCTTGCCCGGAAGAAACCGACGGAACGAGGGTAGAAACATCTGTTAATCAACCTGCCATGATCTCATAGACCTTGCAGCCAAAACTTTCACAATTTAAGGCATTATGGGTTCAGAATTTCATTACGATCGCCGACTTTCCATAAAATGCTAAAATATCTTGTTTCTAATTATTACTCGAGAGTGAATAAAATGCGTATGTTAACCAGACTATTTTGAAGTATGAGTGGAAGGAAGATAAGCTATTTTTATATTGGCAACACTCTTAATACTAGTATTATTTTGCTTCCCCTGCAGGATCATTCCATGTCCAAGTGCACTGAACTTTTGGTCGGAAAGATCAGAAACCACATGCTCAAAACTTCAGTATAGTTACACATATTCCCAAGGCATTTCCACAAAGTACTCTCCATTTTTCTCTTTATACACAGTTATTTTGCCTTTTGAACAATGTGTGTCATCTGTCTCTTATCGGTAGATATTTAATTTATCGTTTTGCTACTGTTTCTTTATTTTTGTCCTCGTCCTTATTTTGTCCTCATATTTCCAGTTGCTGATTCCAAAGTTTAGCAGGTCCGCCCTCTTCCTTCAATAAAACATGAAATTGTATGCTAATGTCAAATCTAAACTCGTGTACTTGACCTCCCATGTTTTTAATGTAGTCTTCTAAATAATTGGTTGGCTTTTCGCTCTTTGAGTTTTTCACAAGTAGTTATCATTTACATGACAATAATAAAGAGGTTGCTTAGAAACGTATTTGTAAGTAAATAAGACTTTACCGGGGCCCCTTTACGCCACAATGAGGATCATTAATTAAATAGAATTACTTTGATACAGTAAAAAAAAGTTACTGTCTAATGTACGTGGCAACGCGCAGTACGATTTAATGAATGTTTATTTGTTTCATTAATTTCAACATCTTAGAAACATCTAAGAAACAATAACTGGATTAGAATTACTTCTGATTATTTTATTGTTTCATTATTTGCGTGTTATGCGGAAACTTGAAAACACGTGGATTTGCGAATCACCTGGAATCCATATGCATGGCATTGGCAACGACCTTTAGTACGATGCTGCCACCTACCTTCAGCATCTCGAGTCAGCGCCTCCCAGCTCATCTCCCCTCTCGCCTTAGCCCTTCGTCGCCCAGCCCCTGTGTCAGCCCGAGTAGTCACTAACGCCCTTTCTCCCTCCCGAGCCCCCAATTTCCCCTCCGCCACTACCACCAGCACCCAACCCCGCCGAAACCATCGCCTCCCCCACCCCGCCCTCCGGCACTTGCCCGCGGCTCAACTGCCAGGGCGGCGCCGGAACGCGCGCCGACGGAGCGACCGGGCCGGGAAGGGGAAGAGGAGGGGTGCGCCCGAAGAGGGGAGTCACCGGCGTCAGGCGGGCTCTCCTCGCAGCGCGCCGCGCGGGCAGCGGCCGACCTTTGGCCGCGAGGGGGCGTGGCGCAGCGCGGCGCGTGGATGATGCGGAGCGTGGAGTCACCCCGCGATGAATCGAGCGCGCGCGCGCGTGTGGAGGTGGGGCAAATGAGGGGGAAACACTCGAAGCCGCGTGGGAGTGGCGCCCGAATCATGGGCTAAATCTGGAGGTTAGGTAGGACGGTGTACAAAGGGAAATGTGCTGACACCGAACTCACGAAAAAAGGAAGCCGCCGAATTTTGATGTGTGATCATTTGATGTTTGGTGATTTGAATAACCAGAAACATGCATTATGTACTATGTGAAAAAATTACTTGAACGACACATCATGGAACACGCACACAATTCTAATTAAAGGTGTGACTCGTGTTAACATTACCCCATATTGCTCGTTGTATTGCATCACATGACACCATACTGCTTTCGTGTTTCAGATGTTGGTAGATCGTAGTACATGCAAACATTATTGATGTGTCATGTTCAATTCCAACGAATTATTTAATAATTGTTAGATCAATTAATAATTTTTAACTCTTACAGGATTTCAAGAAAATAATAGATTAGTGTGAACATGTAAAAAGTATGTAATTGCCGCATACGTACTATATCAAACTTGTTATGAATATAGAAAATTCTAAGACAAATATTAATATAAATTTGGTTAAATGAAACAAAATAACTTATATTGGGCGTACAACCTCTTATCCAGAGCCGTGTGTCCCGAAAACTCTCTTCAGAGCAATAAAGAAGGGTGTGTACGGTGCGTGGACGTTCTTTCCTTCCAACGCCTCACGCTGCCTGTGCCACACGGAAACAAAACCCTTGGGACAATAGCGGTCGCCTTTGCCCCGAGGTCGTATGTTACCGACGTAGTAAGGACGGAAGGACGGGGGCAACGCAAGCGACCTCTTTCAGCCCCCTCCCCCGCTCTCTACCTCGCTTCACCCACACTCCCCTTTTCCGCTTGCCGTTCCGACCTATCCCCAATATCCACGGTATCAGGTCCCGCGCCCCCGCGCACCCCCGTTCTTTCCGGACCCACGTGGCAATTGATCAGCAGACACACACACACACACACACACACATGTACACAGACAGACATTGAAATGTGAAAAAACACAGACAGACATTGAAATGTGAAAAACACACATTGAAAAACAAATGTTCAATTTCAGGAATATCATCTAGAAAATCACTGTTTTCTTGAATTTCATTGGTTTTCTGAGAAATGGATCAAAATGTAACATCCCGAATCATTTTACATTGAAATAGCAGAGTCTACAGGAGGGATAACTGCCAGAACAGGGACGATCTGGAGGTTAATAGATTGTGAATAACAACTCTAATTTTTACTCTCTTCCTCTCTCTCTCTCCTCTCTCTCTCTCTCTCTCTCTCTCTCTCTCTCTCTCTCTCTCTCCTCTCTTCTCTTCTTTCTCTCTCTCTCTCTCTCTCTCTCTCTCTCTCTCTCTTCTTCAAGCACATATACGTACATAAAACACTGAAACATGGGATTTCCTTTGCCATTTGCCAGGAGTGCATCGCTCCGAACTCCCGGCGTGTGAGCATGCTGTTCAAAGCATTGGCTGTGATGCTGGGGCTGCGGCTTGCCCTCGTGTGTCTGTCGCCCCTCCCCGCGACCTCATCTCGTTTCCTGGACTCCCGGCGTGGGGCGGCAGCGAGCGGAAGTGCGTTCGCGGTTCCGACGCTCGCGGCGGCAGTGGGCGGACCTTGCGGGGGGCGGGGGGAGAGCGGTCGCCGACCCCGCGCCACCTGCCGGCGCCCTATCGGCTCTGCAGCTGCTATGCTCATCCTGCTCCCGCTCTGGCGTTCTTGAGGCTAGGATTTGCGTTATCTCCTCCCCGTCTCACTCACTCTCTGTCTCTGTCTCTGTCTGTCTGTCTGTCTGTCTGTCTGTCTGTCTGTCTGTCTCTTCTCTCTCTCTCTCTCTCTCTCTCTCTCTCTCTCTCTCTCTCTCTCTCTCTCTCCTCTCATGCATATACACGCAAATGCACTTTTTTAGACTTTCTTTGGACCACGGTTGTGATGCTTCTTTCAATGTCAGTATTTCAGCTAACACATAAACATTCAATTCACTCTCTTCCATCTTTACTCCCCCGTTTAATCTTCAATTCTCTCATCATCATCCTCATCATCATTATTATTATTATTATTATTATTATTATTATTATTATTATTATCGTTATTCCCTTCTTTAACTTCTTATATTTTCTTTGGTAATCTGTGTTTTCTTTCCGATTTTTTCCTCTATAATATTTGTCCTCTTCGGGTCTTCCTCTGAATCATCTCACCGCACCAAATTGATTTCTTCTTGCATTTACTTTATTATTTGCGATATCTCTTTCTTATTTTTTATTTGCTTTTCAAATAGCACAAATATCCACATGCACGTAGTTACTCTACTTTCCATCCGTTCTATTCCGTTTTTTTTCTTCGTTTCTCTTTCTCAGCTTTCTTTACCCCTCGTGTTTTCTTTGTCTGAATATTTATCCTCTATCTCGTTTTGATCAATTGTTTGTTATGATCTTTTTCTTGGAATTGCCGTCGTTCTTCTAATACTGGAATTCCCTTTTTTTCCATTAGACTCTCCCAGCTCTCCATTTAACCTGTTTCCTTCTGAGTCATTTATTTATCTATTACACTCCTTTCAGTTCATATCATTACCTCTACATTGTTGGGCGTATTCGTAATTGTTTTTGTAAACTTTAGATCCGATAAGGGATGACAAGAAAACATCGATGTTTTTAAAATATCGATGTTTTCCACCAGAAACATCCATATATTAACTTCGATATTTTGGTTCCGATGTTGTCTTTACATCAAAATTTTGTTACAAAAACTTCGATGTTTTTTATTTTATTTTATTTTTAATAAAGGGGTTGAGGCTCGTTGTAGAGTAGCAGCAATCCACAGCAATATCGTTGATTTTCGTCATCCTTTTTTATCACGCTACACATTTCACCTGTGCAATCTGAGGGAATTTTAGGTGTTTTTACTTCGATGGTGCATGAATGGGAGTGACTAAAGGATAAAGTAGCGAAACGCGATGTTCTTCATTGTTAATTTTATTCTTTACGTTAGATTATTTATATTAACAGACTACTAACATGCTGGTAACCAAACAATAAAATATTACTGTAATGTTATACTTACTGTAATTAAAAATGGATAGGAAAATAGCATGTTTATTAATCAATAATTAAAACATCGATGTTTTTATCCACATCGAAAATCCTTTAGCGATGGACAAAAACATGGATGTATCGATGTTTTGGTAAAATTTGCCATCCCTAGCTCTAATTTTCGCTTTTCCCAAACGTTACTCTCCCCCACTGCTCAGTCAATGATGAGCGTACTGCAACCCTGAGTCGTGGCCGTGCAGTTCGCCCTTGTTTGCGCCCTCTCCCGCAGCCACCTGCTCGCGTGGCCTTATCGCCCGCCGAGGCGCCCCGCGCAGCGCACCTGGCGGCGGACAGCGCGCGCCGTGTTTGCTCTCCGAAGGAAAAGCGCGATGCTATCTGCGCGTGGGGCGGCCCGGGCCGAAGGCGTCGCCGACATGCGGAGCAGCCACGCGCTTCGTCGCCGACACCACATTAACATTGCTTGTTTTGCGGATTGAACTCACAAACGCGATCAGATACGTTTACACACTAGGCAGGTACTTTTGGTATTGTTTTATGATTGTAATGGTCCAAACTCGTTTAGATACGAAAAATTCTGTTTCTTTGCATTTTTTCTTCTCTTTCGTGGAAGCGATATTCAGCGTTATAGCAACTCCCCTGAAGTTATGCATTTAACGTCATAATCAGAAAAAAATTTTTGCGGATTTTGCAAATTTTTGTTTTGCGGATATACCTAACAAACAAAATCAGATACGTTTACACGCTAGGCAGATATTTCTGGTATTGTTTTATGATTGTAATAGTCCAAGCTTGTTCAGATATGAAAATTTCTGCGTCTACTGCATTTTTCTTCTCTTTCGTGGAAGCGATATTCAGCGTTATAGCAACTCCCCTGAAGTTATGCATTTAACGTCATAATCAGAAAACAATTCTTAGGCTAGGGTGGTGGAAGAAAGCTATATTTAGTGTCCAGAACCAAAGCGAGACTCTATTTCTGCATTTACTCCAGGACTGTTCCCTTCTTTTGTTTGAAGACTTTTCATTGAGTTATTCGTGAATTTATTTTTTCAGGAATGATAGAATTGTGGCAAGAAAGACAGGTTTATCGTCCTTAGAACGTCGCTCAGAAAAGCATATTGTGAACAATTGCGGATTACTCTGAAAAGGTATCATTCATTACCATGGGAAAAATGAGTATCAAAACTGGGCGACTATCATACTGACATGCATTGTATTACTAAATAACGATTGACGGTTCGTAGGTGATAGATACCGTAGGATCAAGTTGTAAAAATATAGAGAATTCTTCCATTGATCAAACGAAAACTATGCACTCAAACTGAAGATACATTAAATGCCGTATGTTTTATCACAATTTGCCAATGTTTAACGGCGAACGAAAGAGGAAAAAATCGAAATACAACTTTGGTAAACGCATTTTTGCAACCGATATCGGCATTTACTACTTTCCGGGATATCTCATAGAGCATTTTCATCTCTACACATCTAATTCGTTACAAAACCAATCAGTTACTACCAAAAAGCAACGTTTCAATTTGCTACGGATAGCCAAGTGCGTTGATTAAAAAATGTTCATTGTCTGCTGTAGCTCGCCGATCAAACTGGGTTACGTGTGTCGCAAAAACGGGCCCAGGAAGCTTTGTGCTGTTTTTATGGAGCTCGAGCGTGCCTCGAAACCTGTTTTGTATGAAATTTGCCAGCTTCATTATCGTAATGAAAAGGACCTTTCTGTTGGATTAGTTAACTTCCGAGTTTCATTGCAATTATAATCCTGATTTAGTCGTCGCTTTCGCATTGTGGTTGCTCTCCCGGGGGCTACTGCAGCATGCGTACTCGCATTGCCTCAGTGATCCCACGCGAATTTGCAACAAATACGAAAGCGCTTTCTGACATTTTGATATAGCAATTAAATATAGCGTATTGTTGTCACCCGTAGGGTTACATAAAATGTTTGAATTGTCTGCGGGGTTGAATTCGAATTAGTACTATCCCTTACTCCAAATGTTCCACAGTCATAAACAACATATTTGAAATTGACCTCTCACAACGCGCGCTAAAAGTTAATGACTGCAGTTCCGTTTATGTTTTTTTTGCAATCAAACACTTGTTATATATAGGATTTCTTCACACGATAATGGGCAAACACACCTTTTTCCAAATCATTAGAGTTCTAGTGTTGATAATTGCAGATATTAAAGGGCAGTGGCTGATTGATTGATTGTTTCCATTGTTCGCATCCATTGCTATGGTCATTATCCCCGTGCGTGTGATTCATATCGTATTCCTGGGAGTGGCGTTCTTCCCTAGCTGAAAGGTGAGATCCGACGCCGACTTACATGTCCGCTTGCGGGATTTCCCTATCCAAGTATCTCCTCAGCTAGGCACCACATAAGCCGGGAAAAGCTCTGAGCTCCTTTCTGGTCTCTCGACATGTGTGGTCGTGTAATGTAGGCAAGTAAAGTGCAGTAGTCACCATGCTTATGAGTTAATCGTATTTTCGAAGAAAAAAAAATTCTTGTATCGCTAGAACTTCTTTTGAGTTGGGATAATTTGTAGAGTTTTTAAAATAAGTCCTTTACATTTAGTATTCATATTTGACAGTTTATGAATGTGAGGGGACTAGGACACATTGCTTTCTACGCAACTACTGCATATCATTGTACGCGAATATTGCCTTCGCGCGGGAAGCTGTGCATCCGACAGCAATAAATATTTCGATGAATCGTTTAGGCAACTGGGAGACGCCGTTAGTTGTTTAATTTTTTAGATATTGTCTTTAGAAATATATTAATTATTGATATACTGACTTTCTTTTTTCTTTCTGCCTTCCTTTCTTTCATTCACACAAGGACGCGCCCCCCTCCCCCTCCTCACACTCAGACGCCATTTTGTGGGAATGTGAATCGAGTGATCGGTTGTATCTACATGCTCTCTGAACGTTTGTGTCACGCTGTTGTCACGGAGCTCCTTTACGATAAGCCGCTTTCTATACAATGGGTATCGGTGGATAACTGGTTAATGTCGAGGAATTCGGTCTGGCGTGGTAGCACGAAGAGCGAGATAAAATTCCATTTGACGAGGTGCTATCACCGATGAAACATAATAGAAGATATTCGGCTGATACACATTCATCAGTAGTCCGTATCAGGTGCGTGATTCTGTCTTGGATTTTCCTGTTTTATTATTTGTTTTTTTCTTAAGTGGATTGATGCACCTTATTCACAATCGTTCTGCGTTTTCAGGAATTCTCAGCGGTAACTGGATGGAACTGTGCGAATTTTTTTTAATGTTAATGTAATATTAATTTTTAACATCTCAAACCTTTCGGTGTCTTTCAGACGATGCTCCGCGTCGTAAATATTTTATATCTCCAGGTGCATCTACCTTGGTATCTATCAGACTCCCTTACCATCCCGCAGATGTAGCTCGTAAGCCCAAATAGGTCAAGAACCTAGCCTACTTTACATCATGTGACCAGAAGGAGGTCATAAGCTCATCAGAGCTTGGTCCGGATTAGAGGAAGAGAGGTGGGCACATCTAGAGGCGCTGGCGCTGCAACCCGTTCGCCTGAGCTCTACGCATTCTGGTGTTCTATCACTCTCAAACGATATTCGAAAGCACAGCTTGAAACGCTTCCTTGGGTACTATGACCCAAGCTTCTGCACCACCAATCCGACAAGAGTGAAAGGAAGAAGTTTGAATGGTGAAACACGGTGATCGGGAGAGCCCCAGCATCCCGCCACACACTCGTTCCGAGTGTGACTCACCGGGAGCGGTAGCTCAGTGCATCAACTGATGTCACTGCAGCGCCTCTGACCGGGAGGTCCTTGGTTCGAGTCCTGACGCGCCACAGACCGCGCGCGATCTTTCCTTCCTCTTCAGTCCTGCCTGGAGGAGAATTCTAGCAGCCGGCTGCTCTGATCGGTAGTTTTCTGTGGTTTCTCCGATCAACACCAGGCGAATGCCGGAGCAGTACCCTACCAAACGGGCCACGGACCGCGCGCGATCTTTCCTTCCTCTTCCTTGTCCTATCCTCTCCCCCTTACCCACACACTTACACTAACATGCACTACACTACCACATATCCCGGGAGACCGGCCGGGAGCTTAGAGCTTGTCCCGGCTGGGGCGGTGCCCCGCTGCTGGGAGAGTCTTGGTTAGGGGGAAACCTCACTAGCCGACGGTAGGTCGGCGCCGGATCTTGCCATCCAGCGGGGAAAGATCACCGCAATCTCCCGAGAAAAACACACACTACACTAACGGGACTAATGACCAAAGCAATTGACGCGCACGGAAACAAAAGACCAAACCAAACCAAACAGAGTGTGACTCGCTCCGAGTCCGCAAAAAACGCGTACCCAGAGAGGCCTTTAATACTGTTAAAGTGTTGCTTAACTTGCATTTTGTCCATCTGACATTGGCGATTACGTGAGCTGAAGTTCGAGGCGCAAAGGGATTTTGCTTTTATCACTGCAAATATTTGAATAAGAGATTTTTTTCGATCGAGAACTTTCAAACAATGTTTTTATGATCTAAAATTGTACAACACTTCGCTCTACACATTAGAATAAGCCCAATTCCATTGAGCCTGGATCCTTCCAATGCTATCTTATGAGGCATTTAACAATCCAGAGAAGATAATACGATTCTCAGTTAGTGCTTTTACAAATCAAGTGTACAAATAGTTGATATCTGGGTTAGTGACAAGAAAATGGTAAACTACCTCACTGCCCGTAATTGATCCGGAATACTGATTTGTTTGTATTGTAGGTTTCTGGAAATAAATACGCACATCCTCGTATTGTGGCCAGAGCTCGCAAATAGCTTTGTAATTGTCTCCGGGTCCCCTGCATCAAAGGGAGAGGCCGTGGAGGCGCCCCCACCTGCCGAGGGCGCTTCTTCGCGAGGCGTAGTTCCCGAGAACGGCCATTGAGCGCGCAGCGAGAGGCGCGGAATGCGTTTCATTACCCGCACAGCACTCCCGCGAGAGGTACCGAGAAGTCGCCGTTGCTCCTCGCTGCGCTGTGCCCGTGAATAACTGCGCGACGCGACGCGCGATTGTCCAACGAGCAGGCTGAAGGAGCGAACGGACAGGGCAGAGGGCGGGAGGACGAACGGACGCTGGAGGGTCGGGTGGGAGAAAACATGGTAGGAGGGGACGGTCGGGTGAAAGACCGGGAGGAAGGGCGGTAGGGGAAAGGGCAGGCGGGGGGGAGAAAGGTCGGGAGGGGCGGCAGGTTAAAGGACGGGAGAGGAAGGGACGGACGGGAGAGGGATGGACCGTCGGGAGGAGGGAGGGCCTGCCTGACGGGCGGGAGGGAGGACGGACGGACGGGAGGGAGGGACGGACGGGAGGGAGGGGAGGGACGGACGGGAGGAGGGAGGGCGGACTGGGGGAGGGAGGGCCGGACGGGAGGAGGGAGGGACGGAGTTACGGACGAGAGGAGAGACTGTCGGACGGAGAAGCTTGCATGCGCACGAGTGAATAAGTGGGTTTGCTTGCATACGGGCGGACAGGTGTACGGTCAAACGGACTTGCCTAGGAATGGATGGTCCGACGGGCGGAAATGCTTAAGGATGGAGGGGCGGAATCGCGTATGGGTGGACTTGTGTGCGTGCGAGCTTGCAGTACGTTTGAACAAATAACTTTACTGTTTTCAAATCCGCGACAGATTTGTCTTTAGGGAAACATCGTATAAAGGATAATACTTTTTTATTTTTTAGCAACCAGTGAACGTTATATTTTATTTTCATGTACTTCATAATTTTAGAATGATACTGAAACTTGCATCTCGTAAGTACACCTAGTTTCACAGTATTAAATTACCTTTTGGGTGAAAGATTAAGAATGGTAATGGATTAACTATAGTGAAACAGGATGAAAAACTGGGGAAAAAAGAGCAGATAAGGTTATAAGAACTTATCTCAGGATAAGTCTAAAGAGTTCTCTTCCGGTTATCATTCTTAATATTTAGTCATGAGAACCATAGCTTTCAATCGCTTATGTCCACTCATCTCTAATGTATTTTCCCCACATTAATAGTTGTATACAAACAAAATTGGCAAGAAGTCGGTTTGTACGAGTAAAAAACAAATAAAGGGCAGGTAACAGCACTATTGGCAAATTATTTCCAATGCTGCCCACTCTGAACCAATCGCGTACATCTCTCTAAATTGTGTCAGCCTGACTACTAAAAAATGGAATTATGGAATTAAAAGTTGGTAAAAATAAAATGTGTGAAGATTACATTCACTAATATTCACTAATATTTTTAATTTTATTGAATCAGTAATCATATCAATTTAATATTATGTAATTATACTGCTTTGTGTCATAAAATCCACGTGTATGAAACATTTTAAAATGTTCACATCACATTTATAACTTGATTTGTCGTTTGAGGGCTCGTTTGAAATAAATTACGCTAATCTGTTAGTCGGCATTGTTTCACCGTTATTTACGATATAATTCACCAGGGCGGATCCATGTTAGTGGACGTGGGGTCCCAAGCCCCACTCCTTTAACACAGAAAAAATAATTTGTTCGAAAAGAAAAATAATAATAACGATTTCAATTGGTAAGACATTTTACCTGTGTTACTTGAGTACTTATGTTACAGGAGATAATTTGACAAGATACACACATATATATGTGTATGTATGTATTTGGCGTTTTTTGGATCGATATTCCGACTTCGCTGGGCAGCTACCGTTGTCCGCCTTGCCTGAGCCTAATTAAATTCCCATGCTTGGAGCTAAGAGCGACATGAGGCGAACATGACAAATTCTATTTACCGTAACTAGCAAGATCCGCCTGCTTGAGCCTTTCTTCGTCACACAGCTACAGAAACTGGGACGATTTTAAAGGAAAGCTACAACTCATATTTTTGCCTCGACCGGGAATCGAAGGGGCAACAGCACGGGAATAGTGAACTCGGATATAGTGAACACTCAGTTATACAGAAGTCACTGGTCCCGTTTCACTTACATTACAACTAAGCATAAGAAGATTCGGTTATAGTGTACCTGAACCTCGGCTATAGTGAACGTACGAAATACGTCCTGAAAATTAATTGAATCTCGGATGTTATCAGGCGAGTAAAAGGGCCAGGGCGAGTAAGTGGGATAGTGTTCCAACAGTGGAAGAAGCATTGAAAGATGTTGAGACTGCATTACGATACTTAGAAACAGAGGACAACGCACAATCAAGTACGGAGAGAGCACGAACTCTGGCTGAAGAAGGCTCTAGAGAAATTACAAATGAAAAATTTACGAAACAAACAATTGAAAATAATTTATTTTTTAAGCACAAATGAAGAAATTTTCAGTTCGTGCTGTTAATGAATTTTGCTACATCTCAATAAAATCAATAATTGTGGGTAAATTCTATTTAATTTTGACATCCTCGGATATAGGGAACCAAACTTGTGAGTTCCCAGACGTTCACTATAACCAGAGTCGATTGTGTGTGTGTATGGATAGATAGATAGGTAGGTAGGTAGATAGATAGATATAGATAGATAGATAGATAGATAGATAGATATAGATATATAGATAGATAGATATAGATAGATATAGATAGATATAGGTGCCCGCTGGGCCGCCCTTTGTGCTCCGGATGTTCGGTCTTTCGCGTGCGGCGGTGAATCCCTTCCCCGGTTTTTCCGGCCAACCTTCCCGGGCCCTGGTCAGCCCTTGGGCGGCGCACAGGGCGCGCTCGTCCTTGTCCGGCGGGTTGCCTCGCTCCGCCCCAGCAGGCGCTGACAGGGCGATGCGACGCGACGTCGCGGCGGCGGTGGCGGTGGCGGGCCCGGGGGGCCCTTTGGTCCGCTCGCGGGCGTCGCCCCGGGGAGCGCTACGGCCACCGCCCAGCGCCCGACAAATCCACTTACGCTTCGCCAAAGCGAGGTTTCACTTGCGGCTCGGTCGCAACGCTCGCGGCAGCCACGCGCAATTTTTCACGCAGGTGAAATTTATTCGCGCAGGACACATATTATCCGCGTACGTTTTCGTGATCCCTCGCTTCGCTGGTTGCGAGAGGAGTGGGCAGTTTGGCTATTTTCACAAAAGTATTTTTATATCAAATGTGTAGATCGTTTGCCGATGCAAAATAGTTTCTATTATACAGGGGCTAATATTTCTGGTTATCAGATTTTGTCTACAACGCTCGTTTGTATCACTTATTCTTAATTCAACTAACGTTGACAAAGGAGTGGGGGTAGGTATTCCAGGGCTCAAGAAAACGTGCGCGTATAATACAATGTGTTCATTTCAGACATCACTACCTACACCACACAACTGTAGCTTACCTACCGCGCCCGTTACAATTTCTTATAAAATGTATCAGTGTTTTAAATTATTGTTTTCCACTAAGCCAATCAATCCGCTTTTACATTTACAATTCATAAATTAAAATTATTGATAAATACTATTATTTTCCGAAGTCCTGTTAGTATGAAGTACCTGAAAAAAGTTAATGCCATTTCATGTATTTTAGCAAATTATTCACAATTTTTTTTATTATTCACCTGCTCTTCTTTTTGTAGTTTTGTGCTGTTTTGTTTTCTGGGAAGTTTCCACCATGTCTGCTCTCAAGCAATCGTCCTTAATGTATATTTATATTTATATTATGTAGGGTATATTTATTTTATTGTTTGTATCATTTGCGTGGACAGTGTAATGAATATTCAATAGTATCTACGAATACTATTAAGTAATTGAGAATCAGATTGGTTTAGTTGCGATAATTTGTATGATAGCGTTCGCCCCCTACATTCTCCAACTCTACCACTGTTCCACCGCACGTTCGGCCATCTGCTTCACCATCTCTCCTTCACGCCGCATATAATACATCAAGTCCGTCCGGCAGCAAGTGAACCACATACACATCCATTACTCTGCGTTCCACAAATGTTCGCGAACCAACGAACGATTCTCGTATTGCATTCCGACTGCCAACTGTTGAATTAAGCCCTGTCACGAATTTGAAGCCATTACTATCGCTCTCGCCGCCGCCTCTAATAGTTTCAATATGGTCTCCAACGCGTTTTTATTGCCATACGATGCCCATCTCTTACAGTTTCCATTGCCACTCTCTTACAGTCGATATGGCCATCAAGGAAGTAGACTTCTTGGATCTCAACTTCTCAGAATTCTGCCCCTTCCTTTGCTGCTTGTTCCTCCTCTTAACTCCCTGCCTTCTTCTGGTTTCGTGCTTTTCCTTCTTACTTTGCCGTTTATATATAGAGAAAGTTACATAATGCTGTCGAAATTTTGTCAGAAAAAAAATTGGTGTGATCCTGATTCAGAAAAAAATAGTTTTGTCTTTGTTGTATTCGTAATACTTTTTCGTATGTGTTGCATAATCAAAATAAGCGTTTTGGAGATCCCTGATTCCGAAAAAGTGTTGTTTCTCAAAACGTCTCTCTACTCGGCCGTATTTATTCCTTTCCTGCTTTCTTTCCTCGAATTGAACAAAGGATAAAATTATGCAAGTTCCGTCACTGAATTTTCGGAAATTGCACATGTTTGATATACTAGTCATTTTAGGTAATTTTGAGTTGTACCGTGAGTGCTTTTCCCAATGTTGATTGACGTGTTTGTAGGTTGGAAGTTGGAATTTTATGATATTACATAGCGTTACCTAGAACTTGAGAAAGTATTTCTTTTATAGCCCTATTAGTTTCATCATTCCTTGATCACTTCAATTCGAGTATTCTATCACCACATGTGTTTGGAGTCCCCCTTCCTCTTTCGTTACCACTTTTTTTTTATTTATTTATTTATTTATTTATTTATTTATTTTCTGCCATCATTTTCCCTGAATCTTCGGTTTCCTGTCCCAGTCGCGTTAGCGATTCATTCTGATTTTTACTAGTCTCGCTTACTTTCCCGTACTCTGTCCTTGTTTTCCTACTTCGTCTTCTTTTTCTCCTCCTTCTTATTCTTCTCTTCTTCAGTCACCCATCGCCTCTATGCCCGTCCGTTCACTCGCTCATCGCGTCCACCGCTATCGCCGCCTCTCGGCGTGCATGCGGTGCGGAACGCTGGCGTCCTCTGTGACTCACGGCGCCGCCCTATCTTATCTGGGCCACGAGGGAACCCCGCCACTCCCGCTCCCCTCCCCTCCCCGATCCGCCCCGCCCCCGCGGGCGCAGACGCGCTCCCGGAAAGAGCGCCGCGCGC
The DNA here is from genome assembly GCA_964035755.1 of Teleogryllus oceanicus. Lineage (NCBI taxonomy): Eukaryota > Metazoa > Arthropoda > Insecta > Orthoptera > Gryllidae > Teleogryllus > Teleogryllus oceanicus. The sequence goes on along the minus strand of CAXIVR010000004.1, from coordinate 111,419,855 downwards.
GCGTCGCCTCGCCTCGCCCCACCCAGCCCCTCCCCGCCCCGCCTCGCCCCGCTCCGCTCTGCCCCGCCCCGCCACGCCCTGCCCCGCCCCACCCGCCCCGCCCCGCCCCGCCCCCGCCCCGCCCCACCCCGCCTCGCCTCGCCGCCGCGCCGCTTGCGTCGTCGCTTCGTTTCGCTTCGGTTGCTCGCGGCGAAAGGGCGGACAGTGGAGGAGCGGGGGGCGGTGCCCGTGGCGGTGGCAGTCTTGGCTTTCGAATCCAATGCTGCGAATTTATTGACGTCACCACGCGTCTTTTGCATGTATTATCCCCGCACATTTTTTGAACCTTCATTTCGCTACATGCGAGGGGAGTGGGTGAGGTGTTTGTGTGTGTGTGTGTGTGTGTGTGATCATTTTGTGGTCAGGACTCGTATGTGATATTTGTAGCTCACTTTTTGACCCAAAATAGTTTCTATCACAGGGAAGTCAACATTTCTGGTTATTAGATCCTTGTCAACAAAGCTTGTTGCTCTCGTTTGTTCTGAATTCAACGAATGTTAGTAAAGGAGTGGGGGTAGGTATTCCGGAGCCCAAGAAAACGTGCGCGTATAATAGAATGTCTCGCGTCGAGTTAGAAACTTCAAATCAAACCTCGTGAATAGTTTACCGCCTGTCAATTCGCTTGTCGTTAAGCTGAACGATCGTTAAATTTATCACAATTTTGTTGATGAGCGTGTTAGTTTCACAAACGGCGGTAGTAACTAGAAATGAATAATGAATTAATCAGTTAACTCCGGTAGAGTTGAATTATTGGAACATTCTGTTGCAGATAAAGATAACGTTCGTTGCGATTCGGTTTTATTACATTCTAGAATACTTTTTTTCTCACTTTCCTCACTTTCTTATATCTTACTAATACATCAGCTGTACACGGTATGATTTCCTCTAGTAACCTTTGAACTGTATAGTTTCATGTTGTGCTTATTGATATAGTATCATTAAGATGTTATTAATTTTACAGCGACATACTTCATTACATCGCATTGGAATCACATAAATCGTATTTGCTTGTATATGAAGAAATGTAGTTCAAAACACAATTAAAAGAGATAGCAGGTTAATACACTGAATTTCCATTAAAGTTTCTGGAGAAACACTCAAGTGTAGCACGCAACAGGTTTTACATTCTAGCTCTTCACAGTACGGTTCAGATTCCAACGATTCCATGTAAAATTTGTCATAATCAAAACGCAGATCTGGTGAGGATTCTCACAGTTTTTAGTCTTTCATTTCATCATTTTCCTTTCGGAACGTCGCCCATCATTTTTATCTTCTATTTTAGTAGGCAATTCAAAATTCTTCAATTCATTCAAAGATCTGACCATTCCTTAAACAAACCAAACTTCTGTACAGGAATTATTTGTAATATATAAAAATCAAGGTACTGATTTGTTTATCAGCTTTTAAATCGGATTTTCATCATACGTTTCAAGCATGTTCCTTCCTTTCTCGGAATTTGCCGCTTCCGAGCACCTGTTCAACTTCTAGCGTGTCAGTCTGCCATGCGGGGGACCCTGGGTTCGATACCAGTGCACTTGCACCACCCACCTCATTTCGCGGTGTGGCGCCTCACGTACCACCCACACGGTATGACTTTCAAATCCCGCTTATTTCCATGCATTAACACAGTGCCACTCCCGGGTAGACACTGCGCATGCGTTCGCACACGAGGCATTTCTCTTTGGATGGCATTTTGCGTCGATTTGCATCTTGGAATGTCACGGCGATGTGAGAACCCATGTGATCACGTGATCGTTTGCACAATATGCTGTTGCTTGCGCTATTTTATAATTTGCTTCGACGATCTACGATCATAATAATTTAATCACTGCCGGACATTATTACGTAAAATTTAGAAGCAACAATAAAGCGTCAACACAAAACATTTCGACTCGTGACAATGATTTGTGTTTATTCAATTTATTGTGAACAATTTAGCCTTGAAAATATAAAAAATTGCTATTGTGATTTCACACTTGGAAGTTCCGTGGGCAGAAGGAGATATCAAAAGTGACCCTTGATGGGAATGTGTCATATAACCTTGTGAGCACTCCGCCGATAATACACGATGACCTTTATAATGCCACCGATTTTTGTTTTTAATTTATCTATGGCTTTCATGTCGCAATGGTATAATATTAAACCTCTCATGTATCATCGTTCATAAGTCTTCTGAAAGTTTCTAGCTCACTAACGGTTGCAACTAAATTTGAGAAAATATACGCATTTAAGCATGCAGATTTAAACACACATTTATTGTCAGGCGGCATATGTCGAAAGTTCATTTTTTGCAAATGACGAGATTGAATACAGGTTGTGACGTTTATGACCACACGAAAACAATTGCACTTCAATTTCTATCCTCAGTGTATCCTGTGGATTGCTAGTATTCAAAGATCATTACAAACAAGTGAACCCTCTCCTTTTAGAGGGTTTTAGTTGACCGCAAATCAACCCGTTTATAAAACTTTTTAAATTCTGACACTTTTTTATTTCGGAGCTGTCCTCAAACTAGGACTGGGATTAACTATTGCTTATTGAAGAATTCATTATTGGCAGTAAAGGGCTCGTGGTGTCCGTCGAGTGTTTACGACTTCCGATCCGCTTACTGCGTAGGCGCCCGGCTTCGGTCCCGATTTCCGCGCGCGTTCGCTAATCCCCTCTCCGGCCACTCGGCAAGCGGCGCGAATCTCCGGCTCAGCTGCTCGCGAGGAATCCCTTTGGTGTGGGATGTCGCCCACCCTTCACCCGCCAGCCCTTCATTTCCATATCTATGGGGCTCCGCACAGCGCCGCGCTGCCGACATTTCCTGCATTAACGCCGAGAGCCATCGCAGAGCTTCGAGCCCCAGTCGAGTGCCGCGCTGCCGCCCAACATGCTCCGCGGCGCTCCGTCCAGCCTTCTTACAGCAGGCCCGCCCACTTCATTCAACCTCACACACTTCGCGCTAACCCACCCTACATACCCCCGCTCCGCCCGGCTTGCCCAGCTGCGCCCACCTTGCCCAGCTCACACACCTTAAGACGGCTCCACACGTTCGTTATTCGGATTGATTGATTGATTTTTTCGTGTTTCCGGGCGCGTCAACTGCTTCAGTCATTAGTCCTGTTAGTGTAGTGCATGTTTTTCTCGAGAGATGGCGGTGATCTTCCCCCGCTGGATGGCGAGATCCGGCACCGACCTACCGTCGGCTAGTGGGGTTTCCCCCTAACCAGGACTCTCCCACCAGCGAGGCACCGCCCCAGTCGGACAAGCTCTAAGCTCCCGACCGGTCTCCCGGAATATGTGATAGTGTAGTGCATGTTAGTGTGAGTACGTGTGTGTGTGTGTGTGTGTGTGTGTGTGTAAGGGGGAGAGGATAGGACAAGGAAAAGGAAGGACAGATCGCGCGCGGTCCGTGGCCCGTTTGGTAGGGGACTGCTCCGGCATTCGCCTGGCGTTGATCGGAGAAACCACGGAAAACCGATCAGAGCCGCCGGCCGCTAGAATTCTCCTCCAGACAGCAACTGAATTCGATCTAGCTGAAAAGCTAGTGTCGAAAATCTTGCCGCCATCAGGACTCGAACCTAGGACCTAGGACCTCCGGGACAGAAGCGCTGCAGTGATGCACTGAGCTACCGCTGCCGGCCTCGTTATTCGGCGAACACCGTGCAACCGCTTGCCGAATCCCAAGTTGTGTGGATGAGTTGCTTGCTATTTGCCGAGTAACGAACGTTCGGCGCTCACCGCGTGTCGGTCGGACAATTTAAGGAAGCAAACATTCGCCGAACACATCAGCTGTTCGGAATTTGGTGAGTAGTAGTTCGGCGAATGCCGATTGTGTGGAGCCGCCTTTACCTCGCCACGACCCCGCCTTGCACCACTCTGCCTGCCTTGCCAAACTCCGCAGCCTATCTACATTCTGACCCGCCTTGTTTAGCTCGATCCCGGCTCGCCTTCTGCCCGACTCACTTTGCCCCACTGCAAGAAGAGCCTCCCCGATAGTATGTGCAGTCAAGCAATTGGAAATGTAGAAGGAATTACGATAAAAAAAAAGCGGATAAAATTCAGTAATTGGACCCTCTCAACATTTTCTGTGTCCTTTGAACGTGCATAGTGAATGCACCATTTTTAATTTTGAACTCATTTTGAGCACATACAGCGACCGTGAAAATGCATAAACGTACCTTAGAACCGTATTGCAATATTCCTTATAGAAGCTATTGAATTATTCCCGCATTGCGTAAGGCCCGGCCCATTGTGCGGCACTGCGCGCTATCTGGAGCGCGCGCGATACAGGGTGGGGTGGGGGGAGGGGTCACTGCGTTCGAAGGGGAAGAGTAGAGCGGCGGCGCCGGTGAACCTGGTGGAATAGGCTACTGAAGAAAGTAATTGTTGCGGGGACGCAAAGGGAAGTTACTTGCACTCTTTGTTGTGGAAGTGATACGAGGGCAATGGCGAAAATGTTAATGATGCCTTCATAGTAAGGGCGCTGGTTGCCAGTCGCTTTGGTTGATTGATTGATTGATTTTTTCGTGTTTCCGGACGCGTCAACTGCTTTGGTCATTAGTCCCGTTAGTGTAGTGCATTTTTTTTCTCGGGAGACGGCGGTGATCTTCTCCCGCTGGATGGCGAGATCCGGCGCCGTCCTACCGTCGGCTAGTGGGGTTTCCCCCTAACCAGCACTCTCCCACCAGCCGGGCACCGCCCCAGCCGGGACAAGCTCTAAGCTCCCTACCGGTCTTCCGGAATATGTGGTAGTGTAGTGCATGTTAGTGTAAGTGTGTGGGTAAGGGAAGAGGATAGGCCAAAACGAGAGAAGATATAAGCCGGCCGCTAGAATTCTCTCCAGACAGCGACTGAATTCGATCTACCCTTGGAGGGTTGCTCCGGCATTCGCCTGGTGTTGATGGGAGAAACCACGGAAAACTACCGATCAGAGCAGCCGGCCGCTAGAATTCTCCTCCAGACAGCGACTGAATTCGATCTAGCTGAAAAGCTAGTGTCGAAAATCCTGCCGCCGTCAGGACTCGAACCTAGGACCTCCCGGTCAGAAGCGCTGCAGTGACATCAGTTGATGCACTGAGCTACCGCTACCGGTCAGTGGCTTTGGTGATGGTGGTGGTGGTTGTATTGGGAATGTAGTAATTGTATTAGTGGTGGGGGGTAGTGCGGTCGAAAGTTGTATCGGAGGTGGTGGTGGGGAATTGTATTGGTTCGGTGGCGGGGGGTTGTATTGAAAGTAATGGCGAGGGATTGAATTTGTGGTGGTAGTGGCGATTGTTGTGGCGGGGAGCGGGGGCCGTTGGGTGACGCCGCGTGGCAGCGGATATTGTGCGGCGGGGAGCCCAGTGGCCGGGCCCGTGCTGGTGGGCGGGGCGAAATAACCGCAGGGGTTGCCCGCGCACGCGCCGCCGCTTGCCTTGAGTGGCCACAGCGGCCAAGGGCGATGAGGGAGCGTGCAATGGTTACGCGCTGAAGAAAGGGAAGGCGACGATCCCTCCATCACCCAAAAAGGAGGGAGGAAATAGCTTGCGGAAGACTCCATACCGCACGTCAATTACTGGAGTGACATTGGTGCGTAAGACATGATTTATTGAGCAGAGCTCAAGAAGACATCTTTGCTGATCATTGATCTTCAGTAACGAATTAATAAATGAATAATTATGACTAATGCGATTATTAATCGATAAATGAAGTATGATTTTATGTGATTTTGAGGTATCATACTTTTCAGTAACAGTTGTTAAGAGAATATAATCATACGTCATCGGAAAAGTAGTGGAACGTAGCGGAACCACCAATGCAACGTAATATCATCTCATTATGTTCACCAAGAAAGTCAATTTATTAGATTTGCAGTTTAGAAAATACAGTAATATCAAAAGACAACTGAAATATCAGAAACTTAGAAAGCACCTGAAGCAAATAAAAATTCCCATCTCGATCAGGTTTTCGTCCAGTTTCCTGATCCATTGAGCAAATGCTGAGATGGCCCTTGTTTTGCTTCTGGACATAAATGTAACTTCATTTTCTGTGCACGTCTTCTAGAATTCAGTGGGAAATACAATTATTCAAATTATCGTTTCCATGTTGTCGCGGCAGGAAGTAATAAGAGCCAAAATTTATTGCTTATTTATCTTTGAAAATAGATTTTATTACATGGGAGTTTTTGTTTTTTCTCCCTTTCAAAATTCAAAATTTATTGCTTATTTATCCTTGAAAATAGATTTTATTACATGGGAGTTTTTTTTCTCCCTTTCAAAATTCAAAATTTATTGCTTATTTATCCTTGAAAATAGATTTTATTACATGGGAGTTTTTGTTTTTTCTCCCTTTCAAAATTCAAAATTTATTGCTTATTTATCCTTGAAAATAGATTTTATTACATGGGAGTTTTTTTGTTTTTTTCTCCCTTTCAAAATTCAAAATTTATTGCTTGTTTATCCTTGAAAATAGATTTTATTACATGGGAGTTTTTTTTCTCCCTTTCAAAAATTCAAATTTTTAAGTAGTATATGACTTAGTGTAAGGATCACAGAATTTTGAAAATGTGCACACAATTCACTTTTCCCATAGCACGTCATACGCAGTTTTTAACTGTTTTTTTGACGTAAAATAAATAAATAAATAAATAAATAAAAGTGAACGTTTTATCATTGCCCCTTCACATTTCAGAGTGACTAATCAGGTTTGTATCCCTTCTGCCCGTGAAGAGAGATAGGGCGCGATGTGGCCGCCTGCTTAGGGTCAGCCTTCCATCTCCGCCCACTCCCGGCACGGTACCTCTCGGGTCCGGCCACAACACGCCCTCTGGGTGCCGCACGCGTTCCCATCCCACGCCCTCACGCTGGGCGTCAAGCATGTCAGTTCCTCGGTCGCTCCCCATGTGCTCCGCGTCACGCGTCCCTTCTCGCTCCTCGACTCCACTCACCGCCCCCTCCCACCTCGTTGCACGCCGACCCATTGATCCGACGAGGGGACGGGGCGGGGCGGGCGGGGCGTCGCCGCCTCGCTCCCCGCGCAGATTCCACTCGCCGCACCTCGCAACCCGCGGCCCGGCCCGGCCCGGCCCGGCCCGGCGTAGACAGGGCGTGCGGCTGTGTGCCCTGCCTACGCCGACCCATTGATCCGACGAGGGGACGGGGCGGGGCGGGCGGGGCGTCGCCATGACGACGGGCGCCGCCGGGAGATGGCGACGCGCGCCCGGCGCCACCGACGCCGCCGACGCCGACGCGCGTCATTCACGGGCCCGCGGGGCGCCGCCGACGCCAACCCTCCGCTCGTCCCCTCCCTCGTCCCCCGCTAGGCCCCGACCGCCACCCCGCCGCCGCTGTGTGCGCGACGTTCTGGCGAGATCGCTGTCCCAGGCTGGGCGGATTTTTTTTGCCACCGTTCTTTATGCTCTTGCCACGTTATAGATCTCCGCTTGTTTCGTACTTTTCTTTCGCTGCGTTTCCTTCGCGTCGACACCCTGTATTGAATTTGTCCTATTTTACGTGGCGAGACTCAGGCCATGAGGCCTGCTCTTCCGTCTGACCACGCAAATTTCGTTACGCTCCTTTCACCTACTAGGGGAGAAAGAAGGTATTACTTGGGCGACGAAACAGGCGATTTGAATTTAGCTCAGAAGCGTCATTTAGGCTTGAGGATATTTTACATGCAGTAAATCTACTAACATGGGAGAGCCGGTATTACTTCCCCTCCGAAGGAAGGCGTACGAAGGATTTTTTCGCCCTAAAAATCCACGGCTTCGATCGGGTTTTAACCCGCAAACTTGGGTATAGGAGTCCGATACGCTAACCGCTACACCATCGCCGCCGAACCCCGCTACACCCTCGCGCATTTTCACTCCTTTTGATACTTCTAACGTGTTTTGTTGTATTTTTCTCCCCTGCTACTCTTCTGTCTCGCTATGGAACTCCACCTCGTTTTCGTTTCCTTCGTCTGCCGGCTTCCTTCATTTCACTCTGCTCCACCAACAGCTAGCCCCTACTTCACTGACCGTCCTTCAATATTTTATTACTTCCGGTCACTTTAGGTCATACGCCTTTCTACCTTTCCCCCCGCCTCTTTTTCGTCATCTCTTATCCTCTTGATGTTCCTTCTCATTTTGTTCTTGATACTCGTTCGTTTCACAATGCTGTTCTTCGCTCTCCTCTCTTCTACCGACGCTCTCCCTTGGATTCCATGATTCCGTTCGTCTGCTGCCTCATCCCTTTCTTACTCCTTAACCTTACGGCGTCTCTCTTTTCGCGCTCTGAAATAGCCAGCTCTGTCTCCTTTGTACAGTCGTGACATTTTCCGGTCACAATGTACTGGCATCTTTTGCTTAAATTAAAGAGGAGGAGGATGATAATGTATATTAAACGTTAAAACAAGTGAGTTCTGTTTGAATAATACGAGTATTCAAAATACTTACACTAATTAAAAAGAGAATGTAATTGAAAGCGAAAGTATTGAGATTCATACCTGGAATGGAGATAGATTTCCAGGGGTATACGGTTTTGGATGTAGGGAGCGGATTTCTATGACTTTGAATATTTTTGTCCGTTGCTTCAGTGCATAGCTAAGTGAAATTTCTTGACATTTAGTTAGAAGATGATGCTGTATGTATTAATATGTTAGTGCATATTTGTGCTTATTTATTCGATTTTTCCTGTTGGTACGTATTCGCATAGGCGCGTATTTTGCATATTCCGTTAAAATAGAGACTTAACTGTTGAACGTTTCATCTTTTCATAGAATCTGTTTATTTGCGAGCGTTCATTGATTCCAAAGAGCTTGTTACAGTTTACGTTTGTTTGTTGTTGTTGTTGTTGTTTGTTTGTTTTCTTTTCTGTAGACGATAATGTACTTGTGCACATGAAAGATATTTCTTGATAACGTATTTTTTAAACCAGTCAGAAAAAATACAGGCATACAATGTACTTCACTGTAAGGTGAATATTCTCGTCTAGGTAGTGGCATCGTCGGACCCAACATACCTCAATGATATCGAAAAATTCCTGCAGGCGGGACACGAACTTAGCGCTCCGTATGAAATGAGGTTTCATTTTCTACATCGTGGATGGTTCGGATACGATAATATAGGGATGGTACAGCAAGACTGTGGGTGATAGTAGTTCTCTACTTCCATAATATTTGTGCTGTCGATCTTTGATCTTTGTGCTGTCACGCTTGTATTTCCCGTAACTGATTTGTCTGGCTTTATTTACTCCTCGTTTATTCTCACCACTTTTAGTTACAGCACCTCATAAAAGGACGTACTCGCAAGTGCATTAAAAATGTGCATAAGTAGACCTATATGACACAAATTACAATGCAATCGTTCATTATATTTGACTGCAATGCATGATTTCTGAGTCATTATGTACAATTAGTGAAATTATTGAACAGTAAAATTATGATTGGTTATTGTTCGGACCTTACATGAAATATTTTCATCTTAGAAAGTAGAAGCAAATTGTTCTTTCTTTACGGTGAATTAACTCATCTGGTAAAGGTGAAAGCGCCGCACGGTCTTTCCCCGAGGAGATTCTCGGGAAGGAAAAGTCGTTTCAAGGAAAATCTGAGATATTCGAGGGCAACGATTGATGATTAGGGCGGGGAACCTAAAAAGAAGTAGGTGTCAGTGAATAGTTCGCTTGTTGCGAATGATAAAATGTTCCTTTGAAAATACACAATACCCTTGCGAACGTCCAGCTGTTGAGCTTCGTAGAAAGGAAGAGGATATATTTGCAATGTGTTCCCAGAATCCGAGCAAGTGTTGCATTGAACCTTTTGCCTGTGCAACTACTATTGTCATAGCGTGTTGACTTTAACGCAAATGCTTCTCCGTTTGCGTTACCATAAAAGTTATCACCGAAGTATCTTTCAAAGCAGTCGTGACCGTTTTAAAAACAGAAAATGTAGAAATCCACGGAAATTCAATTCAGAATTGCAGTCGAAGAGGACGAAATTATTGTTAACCTTCAAAATTAGAAAATAGTTAATGTCATCTCTCTTGTCCTGTAAATATGGTAAATCCAGGAATGTAAATGTAATTGGTAACTGTAGGCAGATAGTATTATCGTAATTGGTCTAAGGTATGTCTCCTAAAGAAAGATCTGTTACTGATTGTATCACCCTTAATTTTGATTTTTAATTACTTGACACTTAATTGTATCCATTTTGACGTGGCCTTCTCATCGAATTTTGACAAATACACACAGCTATATTCTGTTCAGAGTAAAAAATCTTATATGAAATTTCTATCAAGTCTATTCATTGAATGTTAATTTATTCATAGTAATATACTACAGGTAGGTCAATGAATATTGCAGCTGTCAGGCTCTCACCAGCTCACTTGAAATTAAATGTCTCTCCAGATAAAAACACTCACTTTAAGAAACATGTTTAATTCTCTAAAACATATCTTTTAGCGGACACTTCACGTCACGTCTTCTGCCAATGAACTCGACTCGAATCCGACAATATCACTCGGGTGTTCGTGTTTGGGCTCGCGATCGCTCAGGCGGTGCCGACCGCCCGTGTCTGGAGGGTGAGGAGCTTTTTATGATCACTCGGTCGCCGGCTCTGAGTGTTGATTTATTACCGCGCCTCTATCCGTCTCTATTACAAAGAGACCACTGTTGCTGTTTTGACGCGCGAAACGCGGAACTACGATAAGCTCTGCCAACCAGACGCGAATGTAGCGTTCTGCCGACATCTGGAGCGCCGCCGCGAAATCGAGTCGGGTTGCACTTTTCGCGGAGGTTGATGGCAGATGCATTGGTGGATTTGAGCAATTTCTCTACTTCTAATGCCAGATCTCAGATGGGATGTTGGCGTCTCTCAAACTTATCAATCCTAAGACAAGGATCTTTAGTTGTCGCTGCAGCTGTCTGTACTATCCAAGTTGTGTGCATGTTTTAACTGCGTTAATTTTTATTTGTAAATTAGTGTTATAGCAGTAATGGCAGATGCGACGTTCATATTAAAACAATCTCACCAAAGAATGTGTGGGTTCGTACGCTAATCGCTATTCACTAGATTTACGTCGCTTGTTAGTTGAGAGCCGATGACAGTACTGTGTTGATAGAGGGCTGGTCTGCCCTGAGGAAGACCACGTCAAGATGGTCTAAACGTTGGCATCACAGCCTTCAACGTGGCTTCACCCAGTCAGCCAAGATCACCTATATTTTGCAATCGTGATGTTTTGTGAGACATTCTCTGTCAACCGATCAAGTTCGATAATCGTATCTCTTGTATTATACAGAGTATTTACCCATTGGTGGTGATGATCGGTGAATACCACGAAATGAAGCGGCTACACGTACATGCATCAGACGCTCCGGAAAACCAGTTCTTGATAACACCCCTAGGATATAATAGAACCGACCCAGCGCAGTGCTGGCACATTCCTATTGAAGCAACAAAGAAAATAATATTCCATTAACAATTTTAATAGTGAACTACGAAACTTGCTTGTTATGTTGGCCTGTTTTTATTAACAATGTTAATTACGTTTTTTTGTTCACTGTTGTCACGTAGGTGACCTAACAATATATTGTAGAAAAGACTCACACCAACTCCCTTGAAATTAGACACCGAAAGATTGCTTATTGTGTTATAATACATATGAGAATTCTTACGTAGCAAGGAAAAATGCTTTGAATGTTTACACAATACTGACATATTTCGGCAAACACACACAATTAAATAAATTAGCCACTATTTATTAGAGCTTGATTTATAAAACTTTTAGGTCTCGGAACGCGCCCCAAGTTAATTATTAATTTAAAAGAACTAGGTATTTATTGTAATTTTAATAATTATAAATTGCACTTAATGACAATAACAATGGTAGAAATGGCTCTACGTGAACATAATAATGATGATAATAAATAATAATAATAATAATAATAATAATAAAGCAGTAATAAAAATATAATAATGAAGTTTATAATAATATTTTAGGAGTGTTACTAATAATATTATTACATCCCTAGAAATTATACATTTAAATGAAAAATTATTTAATTTTGAGTTTACGAAATTTGGTCGAACTAAAAAAGAAAGTTACAAAGTGTTTGTCTTCTTTCTTCAGTTTTTTACGTATTTCTTTCCCGAGGTACCCGAACGCCGTTCCGTCGCGTTCCGCCAGAAATCAAGCCCTGTGAATATATATAATTTCGGTAATTTCCTTTTTACGATCTTCCACTTCATGACCATTAACAACAGCGCTATCTCAATCATGATTACATGGACTGTAACATTGGTGCGTCTCGAATTCCAGGAACGGAGGAGAAAATGCCGATTTGCCACAGTGGCGTCACAAGTTCACGCACAGTTCATGAGGACGTTCCTTGTGGATGCGCTCTGGGAAAGAGTCAAAGGATTTGGGTCGAGCGCAGTTTCAGCAGCTGGAGCAGAGAGGACGAGCTTCAGTAAGGACGGTCGAGTCGTCCCACGCCGCCCCCGCACCACTTTCGCACTGTTCTCGTTTTCGCCCACACTGCATCTCCTCGACCCGCGACCTCCTCACTGCCGCGGCCCGCCGTAACTGGCCTCCGCGTCGGCTCCTGCAATCTTTCTTCCGTGTACAATAGAGCAGCCAACAACGTTCATGTTCATGTAAAAGGCAGGACACTCAAGCAATGCAAAAAAATGATTTTTTTTAATAAATATTTAATTTGAACTAACATCAGCTATATTTCTTTCTTCTCTCAATTTGCGATTCAAGTGATAAGATTCGTTCACAAAATGGAGATGAAGATGGTGTGAGCGTCTTTTTTATTTTAGTCGCTAGACAGACACACTATCATGCATGCGTGTGACAGCGTTCAGCAGAAGGATATCCAAGTTCTCTATTCTAAATGAAACAACAAACGACACAACGTAGCTGATGTTGGTCATGTGGTAAAAGAAATGACAATAAATGTTAAAAAATTACTTAAATGAGGACATTTACAATACAAAGGAGGACAAGAGACAATTGACAGTAATAGAAGACTGTCCTTCCCGATGGGTGACGTTGTCAACTCTAGTCGTAACTGTCTCCGCGTCAGCTCTTGGAATCCCTCTTCCGTGTACAATATTATCGCCTCTTCAACATCTTTTTTTCGCTTTTATTAAGTGTACATTGCACCAGACTGTCATTTCATATTCTTACTTATTTTCCTGGCATTTTATTGAATTAACCAGCTTTATACCTCGAAAATAGTTTTGCATTATCCTCTTTTACTTTCCCATCGAACATTTTATTCTCCGAAATTACTGTCATTGCACTGCTTTCTTTGGGATGTCTTTGGATTGTATGAGACTTCATGTTAGATGGTTCCCCAGAATTGCAGAAACAAAGTTCAATATACTGTGTGTACTTAACTAAGGATTGTTTCGGCTGAACAAGGGCAATGAAGAAATTGACTGAAATGGCCCTTCGAGGCCGATTTCTATCATATACGGCTTGGCGATTGGAGATACGGCGAGCACATCATTGTCATTCGTTATCTGCTTACTGACGTTTTCCCCACATCTTCGTGGTGGAATACAATGCGAGCTGGGATTGCGATAGTTTGTCCAGACGCCTTCGCGTTGTAAGCTGATTCGCAGAAGTTTCGGCTTCATTGTAGCCTTACTCAGGGCTGAAGTGCACAGAAAATCTGCATTCAAAAGTGCATCTCGGCATTTGAGCTCGAAGGGACGACAGGTTGGCTGAAACATCTTCAAAACACCTAGCTGGACCTCGCCCGATCAGGCAACAGCTATGCCATGACACCTGCCGCGGAGTTCCAACTTCTCTTATTTCACACGATTCATGAAACCTCTCGAATAAATAAATCCACCCATTTAGGGCCGCTTCGACCACCCTCGGTTAAATCTTCTGTCAAATGTAACCGGTGGTTAAGCAAGGAATCTGCTTCGACCACCTCCGGTTTTCCTTAACCAACGGTCAGCGAAGCGCTTGACCATGACCGGAGCTTCGTCTGACTGTTAACTCTTTAACCGTTGGTTGCGACTATTGCATTCGCGATGGATATAGAAGAATTAATGGAATTGGAAGAAGTAGAACATCTGTTCCCCTACATTTCTGAAAGGAGAGTAAGAGAAAGAATTGACCACTTTTTAATTTTTAGCGATGAACAATTTCAGAGACGATTCCGTGTCTCCAAAGAAGCCGTACATTTCTGAAAGATACATTATATATGTAATAATAATACAAAGAAGTGTAAATGAGATACCAATTCTTACCTGTCGGCTTGAATAAACGTACTTTGTATTGTTATTTCATAACCCTACTTTTTATCGTGCATGAAAATAAGAAATAAAATGTCATGATAAATCAACAATATTATAGAATATCTTAAGGCAGAAAGGGAAGTAAGCCATTGTTATTCATTTTGATAGATGGGGAAAACGCAAGAACAAATATAATAAACTTTTATAGTTATTAATGATGACTACATTCATACACTTTTAAGTACATTACTATATTTTTCAGGAATAATGCTGTACCTGCAAAAAACAAGATATTGCTGGCTTTACGTTTCTATGCATCTGCAAATATGCTCATATCAGTTGCAGATTTTAGTGGCATAAGTGAATCATCGGCTTCAGTATTTATTAAAGAAGTCACTTATGCCATATGTTCTCTACGCAAAGACTTCATAAAAATGCCAGATGCTGCAGAATTAAATGAAATTCAACTGGATTTCTACAGCATTGCCCGGTTCCCACACGTAGTTGGTGCAATTGACTGTACTCACGTTAGAATGCAATCACCTGGAGGAGAGAATGCAGAAAACTTTAGGAACCGAAAAAACTATTTTTCAATTAATGTTCAGACAATTTGTGATGCAAATTTAAAAATAAGAGACATTGTTGCTAGGTGGCCTGGTGCAACACATGACCAGACAATATTTAATAATTCAAAAATCAGAAGCAGATTTGAAAATAGAGATTTTAAAACAGGAATGTTGTTGGGAGACTCGGGTTATCAGAACAGATTTTACTTGTTAACCCACTACAAAACCCTGTAACCGAGTCTGAACATTTATACAACGAATCTCACATACGGACAAGAAATGTTGTGGAGCGGCAGAATGGTGTGTGGAAACGTCGCTTTCCAGTGCTGCGGTTAGAAATGCGCTTGAAATTAGAGACAATTCAAGCAGTAATTTTAGCTACTGCAATATTACACAATTTTGCAATAGAAATGGGAGAAGAAGATCCTCCTATCGATGTTGAAGTTACTCATGATGATCATGTGCCTGTTGCACCTCTAGGTAATGGTGATGGGAATCGTAGAACTTCACTAATAAGGGATTATTTTTCAAGAATATAAAACATATACAAGATAAACATAATTGTTTTATTTAAAACCAAATAAAATTATAAATGATAAAATTACAAAGTTTTTTAAGTGCTTCAATTTGTAATGTTTTCATTTCCAATTCCTTTTCAAAATTTCAACTTTTAGCTCAGACTCCTTTCTCAAAAATTCCATTTTAATAAATGTTCTGCTTCCTCTCTCCTTGTCCTTTCCTTAGATTCATGGATCCTTGCCTCAGCTAATTCACTATATTTGATATTTACAGTTCTATTATTATTATTTTTGCTACCCTTGACCATTAATTTTGAAGAAACCTTTTGTTTCAATGATGTAGGCTTCCATGTTTCCCACTGTGGTATCGGGGCCTGTTCACACACTACTGTCACAGGATCAGCAGTTGAGGTGCTTGCTCCATCAGATAGCTGAATGCCACTTTCCACCAGTTCGTCAAGAACTATCATTGCTTGTGGTTCTTCTAGTTCATCGCTCTCGTCACAATCCCCAACACTCTTTAATCCTTCTACACTAAGGAGAATCATATCTTTTATTTTCTCCTCAGCAGTGATTAAATTAATAACAGTATTTTTACCCCCTCCAGTTTTCATGGCCTGCTGGCGGATCTCTGCAGACTTCTTTCTTGTCGTTTTCTTCAACATTTCATATTTATTTTTCAAGGTTTTCCAATTTCTCCCAGTCCCCATGACAGAATTAAATCACTTTAGTATAAAATACAACGTACGTTTTCCTTCTCCTTCCACGTAACACAATTTGAAGTTTTACATTCTATTATTTCTTTTCTTTCGTTGACTAGTTCTACAAGAAGGTCAACCTCCTCGCTTGAAAAATTTGTGCTTCTCTTCTTCTTTTCAAAATTTTCCATTTTTTCCATACGGTGATGAAACAGAACACAGCTAAACACAAAACCACAAAGACGACAACAAAAATACGAAGACAAGCTGGTCACGTACATCCACAGAGTAAACAACGTGGTTGTATATGTGAAAACAAATGAATTTCATACTGCCAACTTATGCAGTCGTTCCAACCACTCATCGTAACTTCTAGTTGTCGAAACCTCCGGTCAAAATATGATGGTCGAAGCGACAAGCAGTCCTGACCGACGGTTATCTCAGAACTAGTGGTTACGAAACCAAGACTTGACGGAAGGTGGTCGAAGTGGCCCTTAGTATTCCTATTCCCTCAAGGCCACAATAAGCCATCTTGATTCAGAACACAGAACTCAACATCGCCATCCGTTTCCGATCTCCCCCCACTCCGTCTCGTACGCGCGTATCAAGTGACACATTGCATCCTCAACGCAGCTCTTGTCACCGTTTCCGCGTCGCCTCCGCGTTTCATTCATGATTCATCGCCGTTGCTGTGCTTCGCGCCCGTCCCCTATCCTCCGTCCCATTCACGCTTTTCGGGCCGCGTCCTGCGCCGCGGTGGCCGGCGACCTTCGCTGCGCTTGCGGCGGCGGCGTCCGGCCGTTGCCGCTGTCCCCCACTGCCGCCCACGCGCCCGCCGCCCACGCGCCCAGCCCCGCCCGCCCCGCCCCGCCCCGCCCCGCCCCGCCCCGCCCCGCCCCGCCCCGCCCAGGCTCCACGCGCGCGTGTCATGCGCGCTCGCCGGCCGCGGGAGAGGCTGCGCGGAGCTGCGCTGCGGAGCAACTGAGGCGAGACCTGCGGTGACCAACACGAATTCTTTCAGGTCAATTCCTACTCCTTCCTCGTCTGTTTCTTCCTCTCTGCTGTTTCTTCCACCTCTTCTGCTGTTTTTGCACCTCGTCTTCTGATTCTTGCACCTCGTCTTCTGATTCTTGCACCTCGTCTTCTGATTCTTGCATCTCGTCTTCTGATTCTTGCACCTCGTCTTCTTGTTCTTGCACCTCGTCTTCTGGTTCTTGCACCTCGTCTTCTGATTCTTGCACCTCGTCTTCGATTCTTGCATCTCTCTTCCGATTCTTCACTCGTCTTGTTCTTACTTCCTTCTCTCTTTAACCCTTATTTTCTCTTCTACGTCTCCTTTTAATGCTTCCTCCTCTTCTTCTAATTCTTCCACCTTCATTTTTTCCTACCTCTCCTTATTCCTCCACCTCTTCTTATTCCACTTTTATTTTCCCTAATTCTAATTCTTATACCTCCTCTTCTACTTCTTTTATCTTTTTTTGATTAATATTCATTTTCTTCAATTCTTATATATCTTCTTCCCCTATATATTTTCCCACTTCTGCATCTGTCACTTCCTAATCTTTCTCTGGGCTAGGAGATATGAGGCTAGCTCATGGCCTAAATCTACAGATTCGTATCATCACTTTCTGTACAAGGAGCGAAGGATGGGATGGAGGATCGAGTACCGAGCCTTTGTACATGAGAGCTCAGGTTGCTTGACAACTTGATCGGGCGAAACTATGAGGACAGTATGCGAGTAGAATTCTCATCCTCGCAATGCCATCGTCCGAACAAGTTACTTATTGTCAGAACGTCATTCATTACATTTGAGAGATACATCTTATAAATAAATATATTCATTGATATTAATCGAATTTTTAACAACAAAATACCTGAAAAAACACTTCTATCTCCCCGACAGCCGATAGATACAAAAATTTCAAGGCACACCTGTTTCCATGAAACACGTCTCAAAACGTACGGAAAGTGATTAACGGACATGCTTTCGGTTATATTAATTGTTTAGTTACAATTCGATTGGTCTTTTTTTTTCAATAAAATAATTATAACAATGTGGTGTTTTCAAAAATACTATTCTCCATTTTGAGATAGTCTTCGAACAGTGCGTGTGCCAGAATGGGAAAAGTGATTGTTCAGAATAGTATTTAAACACAATCTTCGTTTGACTTTATTACGAAATTAGTTCGTCTTTTGAAATATCCGACAGGCTTCCTTTCTCCAACACGTCCCTGGTTATACACGTGCTGAGCATACATTTTTTGTACCAACAAAATCATCGAGGATATCCAATTGAGTTATTTACGTAATAATTGGTGGTAGTGATACTTTTAACGAGAGCTTGGTCTTCACTGCCCTATACTTTCACTGTATATCAAGTATAGTTCTTCAATATTTGAAGCAAAATTAATTTTAAATTTCCAGAATAAATTACTACAAATTTGGTAAATAATGAATACTAGCTTAGTCAAATACACTGCATATACTTCGTGAAACACATGAATTGAAAATATTTTTATCTGAGAAACTTGATTTGAAGAAATTCTCCAAGTAATTTGTAGGACATTCGCGTGGTCAATAGAACAAAACCATCGAAGAAATTTAACAGCGAGTAATACGAGTTCTCGTATGAATCATTTGAAAAGGAATGCAGGAAAGTCCAAAAATAAACTGTGTCGAGAGATAATGAGTAGTTGTCACCCGAAAATGGATATATTTGTTTGTACCATTGTCTCATTATGACAGACATACTTTAACATTCTTTTTTATTTATTTCATTTCACTTTCAATACCCTTCATCAAACTTTTGTTGGAAAAAATTATTAGAAAGGTAATTTTTGAGTGACTTAGTGTAGTCGATTTGTAAAATTTGTTTATCGGTCACATGCGTCTTTAACCCCTGTAAACATGCCACACTGCAGGTTTGTTAAATGCACTTATGTATGTGCACCTGTATGTTGAAATTTAGTGGAACATTTTCCTTAGCAACGGATTTTAACATCCTCAGCAACGTAAACATCCATTGAGTCATCGCAAATCAAATGTTTGTAAAGGAAAAAACATGGCGATGTACGAAACATCAGATTCAAACAATTCAGAAGTAATTCACATTGGTCTGGGGATTCTTAATTGTAATTTTATTAATAGTACATTTGAAAATGTATATTAGGTAAATTAACCTTATTTTCCTCACATTCCACCAAATCAAACTCTACTCCGTTTGGGGTTGCCAGAAATGTTTTCAGAAAATAGTGAACCGGTTGGGGGTGGGGATCTTTGAATAATAATGATGCAATCCCCTTATTATTTAAAACACTGTAAAGTGTGAAGTGCAGCTTTGCTTTTGCATAAAATGGAATAAATCTTTACATCCTCAAATAAAATTATGTGTTACGTTCGCAGTGATAAGCACTTAAACAAAGACATACGTATTAAGAATAGTTATCAAAATAAAACGACAACTGCATGGACCTGCGCAATAGCCAGAATTGACATCAGAGCAAAGTCGGCTCTATTCGAGATTAAAACTAACCCAAAATCAAAATAAACACTAAATGCTCTTCTAACACTTGTTCACTCTTGCAGTAAGTTGTTTTGTCATTCTGTAAGATCTATTTTCATTTATAATTAGTGAATGAGAAATAGAAATAGAAATAGTGAACAATTCCTCAAATAGTAAACATCTGGCCACCCTAACTCTGGTAATCATATGTACTGACGATGTGAAGGTATCGCCACTGGAAGTCAACGCGCCCATTTTCTAACCAAACGTTGTGTCTCCAGTTGTCTTTAGGTTCAGGAGAATTATTTGCATTCATCTTTCTCGAAACACGATATACGAATACTGTTATATAGATTTATCGCATGCAGTACCCCACAACATTGTACTAACGTGCTGCCGCAACAGAATTCATGTGTTTTCTATCGCAGTAGTGCCATAAATTTTCGCATAATTCGTGAGATTTTATGTTGACCGATAAAATGCTGAACATACCACGAAATGTTAGTGTTATTACTGTCTCGTCCAAATTAAAAATCTCGGCTCAGCTATGCTCCGCCACGATTTTTAACTTTTGGCCTCGGAAGTAATAACACTCATAACATCACTAGGTATGTTAATAGCTATTACTGTGCTCTTTATGGATTGTAAATTCTCTTTGAGATTTCAAACTGTGTGTAATAGTCGACCTGAAAAAGTCAAGATCGAAACACATTACTCTTTAAACGCATTCTTATATAAGAATGTTATTGACAAATCTAGTAATATGAATTAAAGTATGCAAACATTAAAAAATATTTTTGTTGTTGATGGCACGTGGATTGTTATGCTTTCAAACTAATATGTTTTGTTTTTGTTGCAGGTAAGTTGCTGACCTCCTTGAAACTATTATTAACGTAAACCTGTGACGGGTAAGTTGGTGGGCTTCCTTAAGTTCTTTTTTAAAATAGTGTATCCCAAGAAGGATGAAAAGTGTGAAGTGATTAGGAAATCACTTGTTCAGATGTGACGAGAACATGATTTTCATAGTCATGATAAAATATTAATAGTGCGATCCCAAGTCCCTACGCAAGTGTATTTTGGGTTGTGTGTAAAAAAAAAGTTGTATGATAAAGAAGACGTATGTGGAAAGGTTTAATTGTATAATCATCGTTATGTATAATAGCACGTAATAATTTTATATGCAGTGCTTGATTTATAAAATTTTGAGGTCCTGGTAAATATACATCATCGTTCTAGTACTTAGTAAAGGTATTTCACTTACAGGAATATACGTGAATGATTCGGGCCGAAAATTTGGTACTGCACGTCGACCTAGGTTGAGAGTCCTTTGCGAAATCATCACGTATCAAGAGATAGAACATTCACGGCCCGCATCCCGAAAGCCGCAGATACTCCCTGTAACAGCTTCCTCCATTCTCATTCCAACGACGCGGGTGGTTTCCCTTCCCCTACGCTCAGGTTAGTTCCCCTACGCTCACAAGTGCCGTCTCTCTCTCTTTCCCGCGAGCCGATCTGCTCGGCACACGATCGGCACGAAACGGTGAATCACCCCGCAACGCGGCCTCCTCCGCTCTCACCCCGCCACCACTCTCCGCGCCGCTCGCCGCGACCTTCAGTCGTTCGCCGGCCCACTCGCAGCGCCGCCCCGCGCAGCTCATCCGGGGTTCATCGTGCCGCACGACGAGAGGAGAGGAGAGAAGGGCGCCAGAGCGGGCGAATGGTGGTGATGGGAGGGGCTGGGGAAGGGGCGGTGGCCACTGGCGGGGGCTGATTGATTGTTAGTGATTCCGGGCGCGTCAACTATTGAAGTTATTAGTCCCGTAAGTGTAGTACATGTTTTTACGTCGGAAGGTGGCGGTGATCTTCCTCCACTAGATGGCGAGATCCGGCGCCGCCCTACCGTCGACTAGCGGAATTTTCCCCAACCAGGTATCTCCCACCAGCTGGGCGCCGCCCCAGCCGGCCAAAGTTCTAAGTCCCCGTCCCCGACCGGTCTCCCGGCATGTGCGGTAGTGCAGTGCATGTTAGTGTAAGTGTAAGTGTCTGTGTGTGTGTGTGCGTGTGTGGTGTGTGTGTGTGTGTGTAAGGGGTGAGGATAGGACAAGGATGAGGAAAGCAAGATCGCGCGCGATCCGTGGCCCATTTGTTAGGGTACTGCTCCAGCATTCGCTTGGTGTTGATCAAAGAAAGCTCGGCCGCTAGAATTCTCCTCCAGAGAGCGACTGAATTCGACCTAGCTGAAAAGCTTGTGTCGACCTAGCTGAAAAGCTTGTGTCGAAAATCCTGCCGCCGTCGGAACTCAAACTTAGGACATCCCGGTCAGAGGCACTGCAGTGACATCAGTTGATGCACTGAGCCACCGCTCCCAGTAGGGGCGGAGGGGGACGAGGATGATATCAGTGATGGTCGCGGTTATACTCATGGTGGCAATGACTGTAGCGGTGGCTTTGGCGATGGTGAGCAGAGACCGCGAGGAGGATATCGGTAGCGATGGCAATGACGGTGGCGATAGTGGGCGGAGGCCGCAAGGCTACCATTGGCGATGGCAGTCGCGATTGCGGTGGCAGCTGCGGGAGCGGTGGCGTGGGCGAGGGCAACGGAAGGAAGAGGCGGGGTGCGAGTTCGCGCCCCGCGTCCGCCGCGCCGCCCTGCGCCGGCGCGAAGCCTGCGCTCTCCTCCCCGCAACGCCACGCCACGCCACGACGCGCCGCGCCGCGCCCGCCGGGCTGCTGCCGCCCGTCCGCGCCCGCCACTCGCACGCTCGCCCCGCTGCACCGCGCCGCGCTCCGGGGCCAATCGATGGCGGTGACATTTTAATGTTCGCCCCGGGTGGATGGCAAGCGGGCGCGAGGAAGGCGTGGAAGTCCAAGTTGACGAGGGAAGGTGGGTGCGAGCGGCAGGAGATTAAATGGAGAGATTGCGAATCAGAAACTAGAAGCGGATGTTAAGAGGGAGAAGAAGTGGGTAGTTACAGGGGTGAGGTGTTCGATTTGTTGAAAAGTATACGGATATGGAATGTTGTGAAAGAGAGAAAGGGAGAAATTTCATATAGTGGTGACGGACGGGAAAGAAAAGACAGTAGGGAGGGATAAAGAGTTGCGGTGGCGAGGAGTTCGGAGCAGCGCAAACGAGGATAGGCGGGCAGGTGGCGAGGACGGGAGTGGCATTGCAGAGCGGGTGGATCAAGAGCAGCCGAGCGGCGAGCGTGTCGTTCGGGGCGGAAGGAAACGAGAGGGCGGCGCGTGGGGGCGGGGGCGCGGGCGCGAGGCCGGGAAGTGGCGCCCTGACTGACGGCCTGGGCGAGCAGTCGCGCCCGAGCGGCCGGGAGCGCCGAGCGGCGATTGGAGTTTGGCGGAAGGCCAAGGGGTGTGGCGCGGCGCGGCGCGCGGGCGGTGGGGGGCGTGGCGCGGTCGCTCTCCGTCATTTCGTCGCCTACGCGCCTTCGCGCCCGAGAGAGCTTGTTGCGCGCGAGAGGGCGGGGAACAGCTGGGAAAGTCATCCCCCGGCGGCCGCGCTGCTCCGGCCAAGAGACACAGAGCGGATAATGGGGCGCGCGCGCTCGCGCTGGCTCCACTGCGCGTCCGCCCGCCAGCACTCGCGCCCACTCGGCCCCCGGCGGCCCCTGGCCTCTCGCACGGAGAGGGGGGGGGAAGCCATGCGTCCCTTACTGCGGTTCTCAGGATCGGAAACGTGTTCCATTAAATTGTCAACGGGTCATCTTCATTATCATTTTCCCAATCCTTGTAATGCTCACTGGCGACCGTTCGGTGCGGAATCGGTGTTGTGGATTCGATTTTCGCGTAAAGTAAGGGTGTTTTCAGCTTGTTAGTAATGTGTGGCGAGTCAGGGCAGTCAATGAGATCAAAACATCTTGATTTGCAGCAAATCAAGGAAAATTGGCCCCATATAATTACTTACCGTTTTTATACATTATTATTATTATTATTATTATTATTATTATTAATAGTAATAATATTATTATTATTATTATTATTATTATTATTATTCATAGTAATAATTATTTATCAACATGACAAACACTTTTTCGACTTATGGAAATATCCACACTTGTAATAAACATATTTTATTCGGTACGTGTTACACTATTTCTGAGGCGCCTGCACTCCCTTCACGTGGTCGGTTGCCGCACGTCTCCTCCGTTATCTTCCTTCCCTCCGGTCCATTTATTCCCACCCCGCTCTCTCCCTGCCTCCCTCCCTCACATCATCAGCTTCCTCTCTCCCGCGCGCCCCTCTCCGGCGGCCCCGCGCCCCCCTCGATGCGCCAACTGGCAGCGCCGGCCCCGTGACCTGCCACGTGCCTCCCCGCCGCCTCCGCCGCCACCGACGCACACTACGCGCTCGCCGCAGTTCACGTGCCCCGGCGGCATTTGAGCCACCCACGCCGCCGCCCCGCCGCAGCGCCCACGACGCATTCCCGTGCAATCGACATCGCCCTCGATATACAGCGCCAGCGCCTTTGTTGCTCAACCACCCCGTCACCCCTCAAATCTCGCTGCCGCCGAAGCCTCTAAGCGTCATTTGCAAAATAGGTCCCGTACATCCAATGTTCTGAGAATGGATTGGTTTTCAAATTGCCCTCAGCGACACTCATGTGTGATGAAAGCTCATCGAGTAAGCCTCGTCCGAACCCCTTCAACCCTTGCTCAGATATACCTTTACTGCTCCCACCTCCGTCCCCCAACCACAGTCCCGCGGCGTATATACTCGGCCACCTACGAAGCGTACTGCTGCCTGTACGCGCCCGTGGCCTCCGAATGCCCTACAAACGCCGCCCCCGCGCTTCTGCGGGCGCTCGTACGCGCGGCGCCGGCCGCTCGCCACGCCCTGCGCATCCTCCGCCCCCCCCCCCCCCGGCGACCCGCAACCTGGAGCACCCGCGTCTTGCGCCGGCCCGCCACACCCCCCGCGCTCTGCTCCGCGCCTCGCCCTCGCCCAAGCCCAATCCCTCACGCAACCCCTCGCCCAAGCCCTCGCCCAAGCCCTCGCCCAAGCCCTCGCCCAAGCCGTCGCCCAAACCCTCGCCCAACCCTCGCCCAACCCTCGCCCAACCCTCGCCCAACCCTCGCCCAAGCCCTCGCCCAAGCCCTCGCCGAAGCCCTCGCCCAAGCCCTCGCCCAAGCCCTTGCCCTCGTCCTCGCACGGGCCTTTTAGCTCTGCTTGGCCTTTTCCCGTCCATTCGCAGGTCCCACAAGTTTCTCGCTATTTTCTTCTATCATTCTCCCTCGGTTTCTCTGGCATTCTATGAGATGTTCTCGTAAACTTATCGGACTGCTTTACCCTGGTTTTGCCTGGCCTTCTTCCGGCCTGGTACCACGCTGTACTTTTCCAGCCTTTAATCCCGCAGAAACACACTCGATCCAACTGTGACTCTCAATCGATACTCCCTCGATACCTATCCAAAAGATACCATGACCCCATTTTCAACCCATTCACTCACTGCGTTATATTTACCGAGTCATCGTCGAATGGCATTTGATCCCCCCCCCCCCGGTTCAGCGTGTCTGAACTTATCGTGCTGCCCACTTCATTTAAGTTGGACGCATCGGCCTTTCCCGTGACCCAACCCATGTTTCGCAGTCTTGAGAACTCCCTGACGCTCACGAATGTCTTTTACCTTCCTGTCATCAAGCAACTACTACCTCCGCGTTCATATACCTTCATCCAACTCGTGAACGCAGCGGCACGCCTTTTGTCTGCTTGAATGGCCTTTGCAGCACCTCGAAAAGAGACTCTCATGTCCTGCATCCATTTCTTTGACAACGTCCACAATTCCAGAATTTGAAAAAGCTCCATAGAGTCACAGTTTCAAGCATTCGAAGTGTGGGAGGGAACTCCCTGCTAGTTTATATTGGAAACGTTGCATTCTAGGAAGACTTAGGACAAATGTACATGGAGAAAGATAAATATTTCCTGCTTGTCTCAGAACCGCATCGGGTACTACGAATGTGGGGCGTAATTTGGAGCATCAAGGGCCATCGTACTTCTCCCTTAGGGGAGACCATGACCAACTAGGGCCTTTGACGGACAGACTTAGCTGTCCGTATCCCAGTCATTTGTTCACTTCAACTCACTGCACTACGCGGAAGAGCCAGCGACGAGCCCGACATGTAACATTCACGACTCGATACTCTCACCAACACAAGTTCATTTTCCATCACACAAGTCACTTGTTTCCTCGCGTGAATCACTCTCATCACCCCAGGGATGGATACTGCCTAGCACAAGCCTTCTACCATGGCTTTCCGTTACTTGTCCCGACCTTCTGTTTTATTTATCAGATTTTCATTTTTGAACACATTGATCGTACTCAACAAATCACCCATTTCTACATTCCCTGACTTAACCCTTTTCTAAACTGATCTTCACTCCTCCTGTATTTCTTTACACTTTTTCGACTTCTGCCACCTTCGTTGGATCCCCCCATCTCCTGAATCCAATTACTTTATGCCTTTCTTCATCGTTTTTCATATAAACTATTTTTCGTGTCACTATTTACACCATTTCCTTACCTTGCTTTCAATTCTCATTTCTTTATCACATATTCTTCTGATATTTTATCCCTGTTGTCTCCAATCCACCATTAACTCAGTCCTTTCCCTCTCTCAAACTTCTTTCACCACCAATTTCTCAGATATTGATCACATTGTCCTTTTAATCTTCATAGCTTGTCCTTTCGTCACATGTCGTCTCGGATTAACACTCCAGCCTGACGATGTCGCTTGGGCTGCTCGTCGCCGCGTCGGGACTGCCCGCAACCCCGGCCGGCTCCGCGTGACTCGCGTTGCGGCGCTCCCAGCGCTCCCGTTCACACTCTCGACTCATCCCGCTCCATTTGCCATTCCACCCCACCCTGCCCTACCCCGGCCCGCCCCGCCCTACCGACCCACTTCGATTTGCACCCCGGCCCACCCCGCCCACACGCTCGCCCGCACGCTCGCCAGCACGCTTGCCCGTACGCTTGCCCGACGCTCGCCCACACGCTCGCCCGCACGCTCGCCCGCACGCTCGCCCGCACGCTCGCCCGCACGCTCGCACGCTTGCACGTACGCAGGCACGCTCGCTCGCCCGCTGGGCTCACCCCTACCCGCTCCGCCCCGCCCCTCACCCTCCGCCTCGCGCCGCGCGAATCGCTTAACATCCCAGTCTCACCCCCCAACCAATGTCATCCTTTTCCCCCGACTCGCCACCCCCCCTCACCCCGCGTTCCGCTTCCCACCCCGCCCGTCCCGTGCTGCGCCGCGCCGCCTCGCAGCGGCGTCGCGCCGGCGCGGGGCGGCCTGCGGCGCGCAGCGGGGCCGCCGTCTCACGGTAGCGGCGAGGCGCCACCTGTGCATCTCCACCACCTCCACGCGTCGCGCCTCGCCTCCGCCCCGCCGCGTAGCGCCCCCACCCCTTGACCTCGCCGCAGAGCGTTTCCCGTGAATGATTCGACGCAGGAAACGCATCTGTTTATGCTCTTGCGGTCGCAAGGACACTTGCCTAAGCAAGAAAGCATCGTAACTTACAAATAAATATACATTTGTTCACGAAAGTAACTGCACTAATCGTAATTCTGATTCGTCGCCTTCCTCCCCTTATGTTGCATTGTGTGGAAATAATGTGAATTAACGTATCTATCAGTATCTCCGATTTCGGATAAGAACAATTTTGATGTTCAAGAACCGACGAACCAACACTTCATGGGCTAAAACCAGTCGTTTGGCTGGTTTTACCACCTGCCTACCTCAAACTACCTTCCTAATAGGGTGATGGACATCGCGGCCGCCAAGGTCACAGCGGTGCTGGCACTGCCACCTACACCCGCGCCCACTGATCGCCCGCCGACGTTGCCCTCGCCCACACGGGCCTATCGATTCGCCCGAAGGCGGGTGGTCAGGGCAGCGCTGGCCGCCCGTGCGGACATCAACGCCGCCGATGCGAACGCAGTCACAGCCTCCAGTGCCCCCCTGCGCACCCTGTGCAAACGTCGCTGTCGACGACGTCCCCGCCGCCGCTCTCGCTCCTGCCAACTTGCGCTTCCGTCGCCCCGCGCTCACGCCGTCCCGCGCTCACGCCGAACCGCGCTCACGCCGAACCGAGCTCACGTCGAACCGCGCTCACGCCGAACCGCGCTCACGCCGAACCGAGCTCACGTCGAACCGCGCTCACGCCGAACCGCGCTCACGCCGAACCGCGCTCACGCCGAACCGCGCTCACGCCGAACCGCGCTCACGCCGAACCGCGCTCACGCCGAACCGCGCTCACGCTGAACCGCGCTCACGCCGACCCTCACACCCACCGATCCTCACACCCACCGATCCCTCACACCCGCCGATGCCTCACACTCATCGACCGCGCTCACGCCGAACCGCGCTCACGTCGAACCGCGCTCACGCCGAACCGCGCTCACTGATCTCTCACACTCACCGATCCTCACACTCACCGATCCTCACACCCACCGATCCTCACATTCACCGATCTCTCACACTCACCGATCTCTCACACCCACCAATTCCTCACGCCCACCGATCCTCACATGCCTCGGCCTCCGTTCTCGTCAATCTGCGCTTCTGTCGACCCACGCTCCCGCCGATCCCCGCTCCCGCCGGCTTCTACCTCTGCCCCCGCTTCCGCCGACCCCACCCCCTCCGTCGTCACCACTTCCACCTACGCTGCCACCACCGCACCGTTACCCGAGGCTTCCGGGTGCGCGGCCTGCACGCGGCAGGGCGGGGCGAGGCGGCGCGGCCTTGCGAGGTGAAAGGCTATGGAGCGGGGGGCGGCGCCTCCGCGGCGGCCGCGACCGGGCTGTTGGTGGGCGTCCGCTCTGCTCCGCGTCTCGCCTCACCTCGCCCGGTCTCGCCCGGCCGGGCCGGGCCGCTCCGCGACCTTCCTCCGCGGCCGCGGCCGAGAAGGCAGGCAGGCCGGCCGGCAGGCAGTTGGGCGGGTGGGCGCGCGCGCCCAGGACAACGAACCCGCGAACCCTTGTGGCCGCCAGCTGCGCCCGGCCGCGCGGCGGCGAGGCCGAGCCGAGCTGCGCGGGGAGCGGCGGGGCGGGGCGGGACGGGACAGGGCGGGAGCGGGGCGGCGGGCGCGCGGGCAGGAGAGCCGCGGCGACGAGCCGCCGGCGGGAGAGGCGGAGGCGGCGGGAATGCAGTCTGGCCCGGGTCTGGCGGATGGCGGCCGAGGCGCGCGGCGTCCTCCAAGCAGGGAAGCCGAGCTCGCGGAGTCGCTTGTGCGAGACGGCAGATTCGAGCGCTGCGTTAGCTGCGTGCGTGCCGCGTCGTGCTGCGTGCGTGCGTGCGTAGAAAGGCGCCCGCGGGCTTGTGAATGAGCGCGGCCGCCGCGCCGCCGTCGCTATATTTACCACCGCGGCGCCAGGCAGGAAGACCCCGGCGACGCGTGCGGAGCGGCCGAGCGCCGCGCGCTGTGGTTGCGTAGGGGGGGGGGGCAGCGGGGAAGGGCGATGCGCCCGCGGGCGAATGCGGGGCACGCCGCTTCTAGGAATCGCGCCTCGCTCGCTCGCTCCCTCGCTCCCCCGTCGCTACCGCCAACGCCGCCACCGCCGTAAATATTTTTGAGCCGCCATTCCGAGCTGGAGAACACGGGGCGGTGGATGAACTCGTGGATTTGTGGTCGCAGGGGAGTGAAAAACTTTTCGTTCGTTTTAATTTCAAGTAATGACCATCGTGTCATTGAAATATGAAATATTAGGATGTTTTTCTCTATTTACATTCTTCCTTCCCTAAACGTAAATATGTTGAACGTTTCACGCCTAGGTGTCTTCTGGTCAGTGCATTTGGGTTGAAAAAACCCAAATTATCGTAAATGTTACTTTAATTCTTTACCTATTGATCGTCGTAATGTTCAATATTAAAATTGAAATTAATTCAGTTATCTTTATTTTTTTCATTAGGAAAGCTTTAATTAATTGTTTCGACATTTAGATCTTTAAATTAAATTTAATGGTAGAGGAAATACTATTACGCAGTTGTCAATCTTCAGTAAGTTGTAGTGGGACGAATTTTCTTCTCATGAAATTAGCGATTTATGAAATTATCTCCTCCCAAAAGTATCAACGGTCGGTTTTTATCACATGCACCTCCCGGTAGGATCCTTAGAACGATTACTAGTCTGTAAAATTAGAAATGAGTACCTGCTGTCACGAGGTATTATTTCCGATGAACCACTGCTGACTCACACAAACTTATTTGCATGCAAGATAAACTCGCAATAATCTATGCCCCCTCTCTTCATCATTTTTGCCTTTTTTGTGTCAGTTATTCACACCTGGAATCATTAACATTTTACTGATAATAAAACAACCTCATGTGATTTTCGTAACGTTCATTGGTCCTATTGATCATTTTGCCATAAAATAATAATTTTAGAGCAATGACAAACAGTATTACAGGAAACAATGCAAAATGCTGTAGGGGAAAGGACGAAACGAGAGATGATAGTACGCCATAAAAAAACCTCACGTCTTAAAAATATCTATGCACCGCAATTCAGGCAAGTGACGCGAAGATCACAAACTCTTTGCAAGCATACTCGTACATAAAGGTACCACCGAGCGGAGCGGGGCGTGGCGGTGCGGGCGGAGGGCACCAATGGGGGGCGGTCTGTCGGGGCAGGGTCGTGGCGGAGTGGGTCGAAGCGGAGCGGAGCGGGCCAGGAGGGTGTGCGGGACGGACGGCGGGCGGGCGGGCGGGCGGGCGGGCGGGCGGGCGGGCGGCGGCGGGGCGGAGTGAGGCGGAGGAGCGCGTGGGTGTGCACCGCGCACTCCGCCCCCGCCGCGCGCCCACCTGTTGCGCCCCGCACCTGCGCGCCCTCGTCCTCGTCCTCGCCGCGCCAGAGCCTTGGCCCGGCGGTGGCGGCGACGCGTGCGGGCACCTGCCGCGCCAGCTGCAGCTGCTTCTGCCGCCCCGGCGCTGGACCCGCCGCCCCGCACACTGGGCCCAAACGGGACCAAAGCAGCCAAAAGAGGAAAGGAAAAGTTTCCCTAGGGGCTGGTACCGACTCTTCGCCTCGGTCCGGACTCCAGTTAGCAGTTATGATAGACGCATAGACGTTCACCCAACCGCTGGAGAATTTTCGTATTTATCAATAAGGTTTAGTATAGGAACAAATTCGTGATTGTTGTGTGTTAATAATAAAATAATAATAATAATAATAATAATAATACATTTGTTGAGTTACCGGTAGACGCATGAAGATTGCTATTTGTTGTTAAAATAATTATAGCTAGAACATGTTATTGCAAAGTAATGTTTGAGAGATGGAACAACTGATTAATGCAATACGAGCTCAAAAAGGTAATTTCCTGTAAACTTGTATTTGTTTTCAACTGGATACATTTAGAGATATTCGTATATTCACAGAACGACCCCCAATAATTTCCGAAAGAAACAAAAACTCGCTTATGACAGAACTGAATGAAACAAACGGTGGAAAGTAATTAAACTTTTCGTAACAAGTTTAATTATACTTGTATATGGGAAATGGGCATATTCATAAGGTGGGAAAACCCATTTTAACTAAACAGAAACTTTTAGAAAGTAACGTCAAGCACCTCTTCAGTTTATGTTGCTTAATTTTTATTTATTGATATTAAACATTAAATTATTTGTCGGCTTAAAGCTCGCAAGTAAATATCCCTCCAACGCATGCAAGTAAAGACGCACGCCTACTCATACATACATACATACATACATACATACATACATACATACAACACACACACACACACACACACACCACAAATACAGAAGCACGCAACAAAAAAGGAAAAATAAAAGGGGAAAAAACTGTAATTGCCTTTGCTGTCATTCCGCCCACTGTGCGTCACAGAACTCCAGCTGCTGCTGCTGCTGCTTTTCCAGCGCTGGACCGGGCGCACGCGCGCGCCACCTGCCGCCCCGCCCCTTCCCGCCCCGCCACGCCCCCAGCCCCGCCGCGCGCCCTCCGCGGCCGCGCGCCCCGCCCTCCGCGGCTTTCTGCGCGCAGCGGCGCCCGCAGCCCAGCCGGCTGCGCGCGGGCGGCTGCGAGAGGCGCCCCCGGGGTGGCACTCTTGGCCATGAGAATGCCCCCCAACAACGGCGGGATTCGCCTAGGAGTACGAGGCAGTTAAAAACAAAACTTTTAGGAGTGTCACTATGGCGTGACGTAAGCGAACGAGTAATCAGAGATACGTTTTCCCGAATAAAATTAAATTTAATTGATGAATAGCATCGCTGGACTGCTTTTTGTTAACTGGAATATGGTAATATACTCGTACAATACGTAATTTGTTCTCTTTACGCACTCGTATAATTCCTGGGGAATGACGACGGATTTGTAACATTTTTTAAGATTCCATCAACTCGAAAACCCGGAAGGGTACGGTTGCTGGATAAGGAGTAAGCCCTCAGAGGAACGTTAAACAGATAAGATTAGAAGTAGCAGAAGCAACTTGTGATATAACAGAAAACAGCAGGCGCACATGCAACCTGCAACAACACACTGCCATCGTGGGAATCTCCGAGACAAAGTGTACTAGGTTTTTAAAATCGTTTTATTGTCCCGATTGAAACCTGAGTTATCTTTCTTTTCCTGTAATCTACAAAATGATACATTTTGGTCTTTTCTATTACATTCTTCGACAGTGTCCCCACACCACACCATGAATTGTCAAAAAGATTCGAAGGTGACTTCCAGGATGAAGACATTTTCACGTTTAGAACCATGATTTTGGCGGTATGGATTGTTCGTTTATTTTCAACATGTTTAATTTAAAAATAATTATTAAAATGTGAATTATCAACTTTCGTAACATATATTTATTGACAATATCATGATAAATGTTTTTTCGCAATTTATTCCATGGCAAAATATTGCCTATTACACGTCAATAGACAATGTGTAACTCTCCAAACATCTTATTATGGGTACTAGAGATGACATATTTGGCCTGCAAGTGCCGATACGGAAAGATTGGAAAACGTCTCTCGACACTCTCTGTAGTATGTTGGATCTATCATATATTTCTTTCTACCACATAATTCAGTCTTTGTAATGATAACAGAGTGCTACGATTGACACCGACATACTTTTCGGGATTACGGTCGAAATGAGTTCAGGAAGCATGGGGGCATTTGCTAATAAACTGCACACGAAAACTGGTAACATGATTCATGCATGACATAAGATTAAGAAGTGTGGTTCAGAATTGTGTGACTTACAAAAACAATCATTCCGATAACAAGGCCCTTATTATAAAGAAAATCGTACAACCCTACAATTAAGTTAATCGTTTTTAGATCTGGATGTATGCCTGTCATAATTCCAGTATTTGAGTTACGAATGATCAGTCTTGAGTTTAAAGCTGAATACGACTGGAACAAAATTGTACAAAATGCTACAAAATGAATTTATGTCAGGGAGTGCAATTAAATGTGGAGAGAGTTCAGGCGTGTTCGGTGATCTCCGTACAATCTACATCTCGTTACTTTAAGCAAGACTTAAGATTTTGTATTTTTGTTTCTCTCCTTTCTCGGTCTCAAGCTTTCATGCAGACATTCCACGCCCCGAGCGTTTGTTCCTCAGCTTTCCCTGCTCAGAGCTGGGCACTTTTTCGCTGCCAGGGATAGTTGCAGCATTCTTGTATTACAGAATACAAGGTATTGGAATGCCTCAGTTAATATCCGATTCTTTTTTGCCCACAAATAACAATAATAATCATAATAGGCCTAATAACAAGAACATCATTATTTAAAATACAGTTACACTCTAATTCATCTACGCTTTTTAGAAACGTACCCGTCCTTTAGGTTTCTTTCAAATTTATTTACGGAAAACGTCAGAATTGCATTTATAGATCAACTGCGTGGCTCCACAGATGCGACGAAAGGGTAATTGGGTTATGGTTGTCAATCATGAACTTCGATCGGGTAAACACTGACGTTCATTCATGAGTCGTCACGATTCTCGGAAGGAAAAGAATGGGCCACGCTACAGCATCACGTATTAACAAGAGATCAAATGATGCAGTTCATCGAGTTAAATTGTTACGATAAATGACGGAAACCAAACAGTTACTTCTTCGCCTGGCAATGTGAATTAAACGAAGTACTTAAGAATATTCATTGAAATGAGTTATTGCAGTTTTCATCGTACTATATGTAAGTCCGTTTTGTACGCACAAAAATACATCATTATTCCTTGAAATTAGTAACCATCATTATCCGGTTGCATTGATTAGCAGAACTTAATTATTATTTTATTTGTAGTCAACCGTTTCGAATTACTTACATGTGCTAAGCTTCAAAGCAGGTAAACTTCAATTTAAAAGCAGAATTTTATTGCAAAATGGCATGTAGCCACTTTCGAACATCCTTTTGCATATAAATTGCCAATGGTATGTTACCCAACCTTGGAAAACCTAAAGTGAATGTGAATGTGGTATGCGGTTAAAGCGTTTAGTAGGTACATCCACGGCGGCTTCCTCTGTACCTCCTGATTGAGGGATTGCGGTGCTACCTGCTGCTGGGGCCTGCCTCGCGCCCCCATTCCCCCTCACCGCCCCCCTTTCCCGACCCCGAGAGCAACACACACAAAGGGAAGAGAGGAGCGGAGTGGAGAGGAGCACGGCGGAGCAGGCTAGGGATTCTCGGAAGGCGGCGGCGGCGGGGCGGCGGCAGGCAGAGGGATCCTACAGAGAGCAGGGACCTGCTGCCCTCCCTGCCTTTGCAGCTCGCTTGGGATGCGCGCAAGGTGTCTGCCCACTGCCATATAAAGCGTGCTGCTTACTCTTCCAGATAGGAGGGTAGAATCGTTCATAGAAAAGCATTTTCAGAATTCAAAATCGTAATAATAGTGTTGTTTCAAACACATTTCTGGACGCATTCAATCCTCTTACCAACTCTTTGGAAATATAGTGCGCTAGGAAAGTCTCTCCGTTCCGAACCCAATCAGAGCCTCGTATTAAAAATTGTATTGTATTTGTATTGGTAGCAGCCAGATCAGTGGGAAACAAGTGAAAGGGACAACATATCCTGCATCGTTTATGGTTGTGGTGAAAAGACAATTTACGTTTTCAAGCTGCAGCTCTTGCTAGCATCATAATTTCTGTTGCAAACATTCTCACCAGCAAGGTGCTACTGCGGAGACAATTTCCTTGCGCGTTGTATTTATGCTGCACTATTCAGTTAAGTTGTTAAGAGAATGTATGTTTACAGTTTTCCATCAACTTTGGAGGGACAATTTTCAGCATATCTCTTCATCTCGATTAAATCCAACTTGCAGTACGTGCAGAAAATTCGGAATTAACGAAGAAGACGTATTAGTGGAGTGCGCAAGAAGTAGCAAAGTCCGTAGTGTATTAAGATACTGTAAATGTTTTTAAAAAATGGGATTGTAGAAATTGAATGCAAATCAACTCCAACTCTTCGCGGCTAGCCCGAATATTTTCAATATTGTCTTTAACTGTGAAAAATGACAATGTACATTTTGTCATGCTTTCTTCATCTTTATCCGTAATGCCATGGTCTATTCTTGAAAACTGACTTGGAGATACGTCAGTTCCGCTGCGTTATCTGTTGACATATTATGCGGGGCAGTGTGTAAATGGCGTAAATAGACATTACTGGTCTGTGTTCCTGTTTATAACTAGATATGAAAGAGGCAAGACAAGAAATAAAAATAATAACCTTAATAATCTTCCATAATGCTTTTATTTTAATAGGTTTGTGGTAATGTATGTGAGTTAGTTTAAATAAATGTTACAAAGTTTCTGTATACGCTAGAGCTCAGTGTTTACTGTCACGCGCGCAGTGTTTTGTCCCTACATAACACAAACTCCCCACTAATAAGGATACTGGTCTAGTGGAAACCAATTAAAAAATAATCCTTAGTATGAGTGGAATTTCACCATGAACAAAACTTGCATGCAGAACTAGGTTAATGCGCAAACAGTTTAAGCACGTGACAAATGTCCCCAATAATTTGGTATATCTTGTAAATATAAAAATATAGCGATATTTATATTGCAAATGTACATTTTATATTCCTAACAATTTCGATTACAAATGTTCAATATTTCAGTATATTCTTGGGTGGTGTTTGTAGTTTTGTCATTCTTAGGGTCCCTTGAGATATTAATCCGGCCGGGCTTCATGGTTCGCTGCGTGGCGTGTTTATATTCTCGCCGCAGACCCGTAGCCGGCCTGCGTTTGACCTCCCAGCGGGGTTTGCTCCTGGAGATAAGATACATCTCGTCCCAGACGGTCATCTTTTTGTCTACTGCTGCTGCTACTGGCGAACTTTGTGAAAGAGGCGTGTCTGTGGACGATGACTTTCAGTGCTCTTTGCTACCACTGTAATTTTTGCGGGGTGTAATCTAATACATATCTTTCGTGCTCTAATCGTGTTTTTGGATAAGTTATGGTTTTTCCTTATTTATAGTCGTTCGCAAAATAAGTGTTGTATTATTTGATCAGAAACTCGTAATACATCGTATTGAATGCTTATTACAGTATCCCATATGAAAATGAGCGAATTTGATTACAAATTTTAAAACAAAACGAAACAAAAAAAATATGTTATTTTTATTACCCTTAGTTCTTTGCTCCAATATACCTTCCCACTAAACAATTATATATTCTAAGAGAAATTAATGAAACATGAAAAAGACTTTTAGAACATTATCGAATTCTTCGCCATTTTTTTCATCTTATTACCATCAATATTAGTTGGTACCTTTTCTGAAAGTATATGATTTTTAAACTGATTTCAGAAAGTAATCATTTGATCTAGCCTCAACAACTCAATGGCAACAACTCAACAACTCAATTCAACATAATACGTCGTATCTTACTTGATTGTCCTAAAAGTATTTAATAACGTCCTGACCTTCTGTATTTGTAGAAAAATAGTATAACTGAGCCGCTTTGTCAATCACAAATTTGGTCGGACCCTCTTTTATTATCTTGCAGTTGCGGCATGGAAACGATAGACCAACCACCATTCACATCTGGTATGTCGCACCAAATGCAGAAACAGACCTGAAGGTCCGAAATATGGACCGACCTGGATGGCCGAGGTGGCTAAGAGCGAGTACCGACTCAGCGTTTCGGTCCGAAGGGTCGCGGGTTCGAGTCCCGCCTTGGGCATGGTTGTTTGTCCCTTGTCTTTGTATGTATGTGTTGTTGCGGAAGGCCTCGCGTTCTGCTGACCCCAGACCAGAGGAGCCCGCAAGTGTGTTGGTGTCTAGTGCATGGTCGAATATGCGTCCCATCGGGACGTAAAGGGTAACCGGCTGTCGGCTGGATAAAAACCCTAGAAAGAAGAAGTCCGAAATATGCCACTCGAAACACAGAGACTTTCATTTAATCTAAAGAGGCGGCGAACTAAGTACGGGGTGACCTCTCGTCCTCCCGCGGTTTGCCCAAGAGCTGAGATAGCGCGTGGCGCGAGGAGGGCGGGGCCGGTCGGGCGAAAGGCCACGACGAAGCCTTGGGAGAGCCCCGAGCAAATGTACGGCGCCTTCGGCCGACGCACTAAGCGACCCAGTGTGTCTTGTTTGCCATTTCGCTCACTTTCTTTCGTAGATCGTTGTAGCAATTATTAGTTTAGAAAAAAGTGAAACTGGCGAGTTGCGACGCATGGCTGATTTGATATTTGTAACTAAAGAATAATAATATAAAAATTGGTTACGAAAATTAATCTCGTGAACTACTCTAATCGGGATTCATTAATCGAATCCCCAAGACTTCCAACCTCCAAAATCAATAAACCTTCAAACCTCCAAAATCAAGAGAATCTGTGTATTACGTGAAACTGATATACTGTTAAATGATGTTTTATATTCGCTGATTTCCTTGAGCAAATTTCGCACTATTTTAATAAATGTGGATATAATTCATACAATCAGACCCGGCTATTTGAATAAAACTGTTAAATTAAGTTGTGAAATAAAAATATCATGTTGGGTACGATGACTCTCAAGCATGAGTTAAAGACGCGTGTGATTGTCACAGCCGTTGTAATTTCTAGACATAGGAAAATTTTAAGAAGAGGTTGGGACCATTCTCCCAGCAACTGTGGTATAAACCGATAGAAAGAGAATTGTTCCAAGTTTTAGTTTCCCCGATCGGCAATCGAAACCGGGGCTCTTAATTCACAAGTACTTCCGTTTACCATGGAGCTACCGAGACGCCCCGGGGGACAGGCTTGTGATAGTGATAATAAATAGAATCGTGTTTTGGACATCAAAGTAAAGCAGTGAAGAAGGCGTTTTGGACGTCAAAATAAAGCAAGCGCACGTGAGGAAAGGGGAATGTACTTGTGCCCTACCATCCGTCGATAGTGAGGTACCTTGGTGAGATACCAGCACTTTACCAAAACGAGGCATCTTAAATTTTACAATCATCGCCCGCCCCTTTTTATCGCTCTTCCATCCGTCTCGGATCTCCGTGAATTTACACTCCATCAGGCATCTATTCTGAATACACACAGAATGATCTGTTTTACAAACGGTTATATATATATATATATACACACACACACATTTCCAAATTCCAAAAGACGATTCAACAAAAAAATTAACATCTAAATGCGTAACGATTGAGTAATTAATTTTCTCTTTAAGAAGTTACAAAATAACATTCTTTTCGACTAAATATAATCGGTTCATTAAGAAGCGATTCGTGGATAAGTTGTCTGTTCCTTACTAAGAGGCCTTTGGGAGCTGAGCTCGTCCTTTTCGTTAAAGGGAGAGGGAGAGCAAGTGGCCCAAAGTTCCCCTAATTGCGGGAGTCACGCAGTGGTTCAGAATGACGCCGAAAACGCAGAATGAGCTATTTCAAGCCACCGTTTCATCAGGCAAATTATGTATTTGAAATGAATAGAAATATAAATTGATTATTGTTTTATTAATTTCTTAGCGTGAGTGAGGCAGGAGATTGACATGTTACTGATGAGCAATGGCGCATGCAGTTCAGTTGTTGTAGTGGATAGCGTACTGAACAAGAAATTTGTAATGGCTCGAGTAATATAACGGAGACGCTGTAGCTCGGGAGAAAGGCTAATAAAATTCCAAGGTGCCGGTAGATGAAAGAAAAAGTATAGTGACCTGCAATCAGGAACTGCCAGAAACGTTAATGTAATTGATCAAGAACATGAATCCATACGACTATAAAAATTATGTACGCTGATTCAAGGGGGTTAGTCAGCGGAATTAGATTATTTATTAGTTTGACAATGTTTCGGAAAATATATTTCCATCATCAGGGCTGTAATGTAGAAGATCGAAAAAGCGCAATGTTGAGGTGTTATTTAACCACATGAAGACTACTATTTCTCAAACAATTACTACAAAAACGTGGAAGGAAATAATAAATATTAGTACAATAACTTGCAACCACGAAAACAACAGCAACAAGAAACTGGAGATTATCTTATAGGTGGTGCTCCACACCAACACAACAACACAACCAATGTTTGCTAATGGTAAAGTGTTTGGAGGAGGGAGGGCCTCTCTGTTAGTCGTTAATAAACTCCTAACACTTTACCATTAGTAAACATAGTGTTTGTTAAGGTAGTCTACCACCTCTCCGATTATGTTCCAGTTTTTTGTGGTTGCAAGACATTGAACTTATATTTTATTATTTCCTGCCATATTTTCACGGTAATTGTATGAGAAAGAGCATGCTTAAGTGGTTAATTCTCACGTTGTTGGAGGGTTTTTTTATCTTGTACATTACAGCCCTGACGATTGTAATATATTTTCCGAAACGTTGGCTAACAATTAAACAGTCTAATTCTTTCCACTGACCTAGCCCCTTGATTAACTGATTGTTAGTGATTCCAGGCGCGTCAACTGCTGTCATTAGTCCCGCAAGCGTAGTGCATTTTTGATCGGGAGGTGGCAGTGATCTTCCCCCGCTGGATGTCGGTGAGCGGGGTTTCGCCAATCAGATATCTCCCAACCAGGCATGTGTAGTAGTGTAGTGCATGTAAGTGTGTGTAAATAAAGGGTAGGATAGGGCAAGGAATAGAAATGAAAGATAACACACGGTCCGTGGCCCGTTTGTTAGGGTACTACCCCGGCATTCCCCTAGTATTGATCACAGAAATCATGGAAAACTACCGATCAGAGAAGCTGGTCGCCAGATCGTTCACCTCCCCGCAGGGGGGATCACGATGGCGTAGGTTGTCGTGGTCTCTGGTGGAGTGTCGTAGACGACCACCCGGACCCTGAGTCTCGTGGCGTCGCTCACGTCGTTAGCATGAAGGTGCAGGAAGTGAGAAGGCGATGTTAAGCTCCTGGGAGTGGGGTTCGCCCAGCTACTCACCAGTTGGGCCTATGGCGCGTCGACCTTCGGGCAGGATTGGGCGAAGGATGCTTTTCGGTGTACTCTGGATCCCACTTAAAGTCCGGTGGGAAACTAGATACCACCCGTAAGGTTGCTCAGGTTCCGGCGTTACCCACGTCGATATCTGGCGGTAAGCGATGAGGAGACGGGATGGGGGCTCCGAGTCGCCTGGACCCTTAGTTCAGGTGACCCCTAGTTGGGCTCTCGTGGCAATGGCCCGATACTCTGGGCAAAGAGGAGGGAACTTGTTCCCGGCGCATATGAGTAGCGCATTGTTTTGACTCCGGTATTCGCCTGCATAGATAATAGCTCAGAGCTGACAGGGCAGCCCGACAAAGACAGAGTGTGGGGAGGTTACCGTGAGGGTAAATTGCGATCTGGTGAGATCCAGATACCAGCGCACGTGGGGACTTGTCCGTCTGCAGGGGGTGAGGATAAGAGGTTAGCGCGCCTTGGTGCCCAATCCGAGGTTAATTCCCCCTGGGAAAGACAAGTACGTGATTGGTGCACGGCAGACACATACACACTTCGTTCAGCATTTCGATATCGGTAAGGGGAGTGTCGCGAGGGAAATGTAGGGTGA
Organism: Teleogryllus oceanicus; assembly: GCA_964035755.1. Taxonomy (NCBI): domain Eukaryota; kingdom Metazoa; phylum Arthropoda; class Insecta; order Orthoptera; family Gryllidae; genus Teleogryllus; species Teleogryllus oceanicus. The sequence continues at coordinate 111,379,391 of CAXIVR010000004.1, read as the reverse complement.
GCGTGCTGCGGTCGCAAAGCGCGCCCCTGCGCCGAGCTCTGCAGTCTCCCCGCGAGGGCGTTTGGCTAGTGATGGCAAATTTTACCAAACATAGATACATCGATGTTTCGATGTATCGATGTTTTCGATCCACCGATGTATCGTTACATCACTAAAGGGTTTTAGATGTCGATGAAATTATCGACGAAAAAACATCTATGTTAAAATTATAGACTAATAAACATGCTATTTTCCTATCCATTTTTAATTACAGTACGTAAAGAGGTATATTTTATTGTTTGGTTACCAGTATGTTTAGCAGTATGTTAATATAAATGATTATCGAATGTAAAAAATAAAATTAACAATAAAAAAACATCGTGTTTCCTACTTTCCCATTTAGTCACTTCTATTCATGCACCATCGAGGTAAAACCACCTAAAATTCCCTCACATTGCACAGGCGAAATGTGCAGCGTGGTAAAGATGATGGCGCAAAAAAACGATATTGCTGTGGATTGCTGCTACTCTACAACGTACCTAAACCATGTTTTTTTTAAAAAATTAAAAAATCGATATTTTTGCAGCGAAATATCGATGTGAATAAAACATCTAAAGCCAAATATCGATGTGAATATATCGATGTTTCTGGTGGAAAAATCGATGTTTTTTTTGCCATCCCTACGAGTGGCGCCAGGGGAGCTCCCTAATTGCGGGCGCGGCGTCGCCGAGAACATTCACGGGGGGGGGCGGAAAAGCTCGGGGCGATCGCCGCGAAGATAGGCCCAGCGATAGCTCTTGCCCGGGCGGCGACTCGCCAGGCAGGCGCCTCAAAGGGCCCCGACAGAAGAGCCCCATTGTAAGGCGCGCGCCTCATCCACGTACACCCTCCCACGCTCGGCGGCTCCTTCTGCGCCGTCCCTTTCATCTCTCTTCGCGTACGTTCCTTTCCTGCTTCTTTGGCTCCTCCCTCGACACTCTTCTCCCAAGCCCCTTTTTCCATCCCTTCCTCCCTTCTCTGTCCTCAGCATTTCCCCGACTTCATCACGCACCGCCCCTCCCGGGCTCCAATTCCAGAATACGGTGCGAACTCTCAGCAATCGATTGCCTGTGACTGTCGTCGGGGAGTCGGGGATTGCCTGCTTATGGTCGCACCTCAGATCTCTCGAACCAGACATCGAGATTGGCGCATCAAGGACACTTGCCCCGCGTTGACAGCAGTATTGTGAGATCGCGAAGGCGTCAGCAATACGTTTTCCGTTTCCAAAAACCGAATCCAGTATTGTAGTGTGTGTTGTAGGATAATTTAACAACCATTTCGTGCGCTTCGCCCGCCCATTCCTTGTAAGAAACTTTATCTTCGTGTACATAAATCAGGACGTCTACGCACAATTTGATTAACTTTCGTAATCGAAAATCTTTGATCAGTTATTTCACATATTTTCTTTTGTTTCTTCCTTTTTTCATCCCTATTTCTCTGAGGAGAACAATCGTTTGTTGCATTAAGCATTGAAAAATCATGCCGAACATAGTTTGATGTTTTAAGCCTTCCCGACTTCTCATGTTTTCGTCTCTTTAAGATATACTTCGAAGAGTTGGTAGATATTCAAATAACAACGAAGGGGAAAAAATACCATAATTTGCCAGAAATTCTGGAAAATTGTCGTGGTTTTCTTGAATTATTACTAACAACGGAAGTTTTTGCGAATTCGCGTCGTATTTTCTGGGGAGAATGGCGGTATTCAGGACGCACAAACACTGTAATATAACAGGTTGAGTACTACGGATTTTATCCAAGGTAAACCAAATCCGGTGCACGGATGCTTTTCCGGAGAGATACGGCTTTCCGCGATGAGTCATCGCGTGGCGTTCCAGAAATAAAACTCTGTGCCTTCTATTTACAAAATTAATTTTTGACCTCGTGGGTAGGCATTACCAAATTAAATGCCGACCGGATGTTCCTGGCTTGTACATTTTCATTTCATTCCTTAAAGTTGAATCGTTCGTGATTATTTGTGAAATAGTGCGCTTGTGCAGGCCTCTTTTCTTCTTTATTTTTTCATCTCTGGTTGTTACTTCTACGTGATTTGTCCGGTCATCTGCTAACTTTTAATATTTCCCTGTGTCTTTTCCTAATCTTTGGGAATGGGCCATCAGGAGATTTGGGGATAACGGCCATCGCCCAGTCTTGAAGAGTCCCACCATCAAACCATGCTTGCGGCCCTGATTTGTGCCGGTCATAAATCTGTCACCGTCTCATTGTTCCCCGCTGTACGGACAACGAAGCAGGATACTGCAAATAATATTAAAATACGATTACATTTTAGGAATTAATAAAACTTTGATTAAAAATGACTTGTTCACAGTACTCAGATGAAGTATGGAAGTGGCTGCAGTGTAGAGTAGAAACGAACGAGCACAGACCGTATCGCATTTTTTTTAAAGTACTGCTCCATAATCCGTCTCAGATTGAAACGTACTCGATCGGTTCGTCACCGATCTCTACAACGCTCGCCTAGACTAACGTCTAGGCATCGTACGTCTCAACTACTTAGCTGGGGTAAAAATTCGACACCGTTGGGACTTGAACCTATGAACAACCAGCTCAAACAACATTGCTGTAGTTCTCAACTACATACAAACTTATTTTTCTCAAAATTTATCTTTGGTGTTTTAAGCGGAGGATGTGTTCTAGGACGGGTCTTATCTCTATTGAAGTACGATCGCATGATAGCGCAGAGCCAGTAATCTGAACTGCATTCATCGACTGGGAGGGCTCCTGAACATGAAGGGAAGCCAAGCCGTTCCCGTCGTGCTACATGAGCATGCACTCCGTCACGAAGGTAACACGTGCCTTAATTAACAGTTCCTAACGCCATTGCATTGATGTACACTGTTCTGTTGTAATAATAAAATTGAATGGTGAAAAAATAGTTGTCAAAGTACTTTTCAGTATGTTACGTTGTATCAAAGTTTATTATAATTTGAATATGCTATCCATTAAAGTTTATTTAATGAATAATTATGAAATATTTCTTCATATTCTTTTTGCGAAAAACATAACGTAATGTAGTGCGTGTTAGAAGTATGATGTATTTACAGCATCACCTAAATCAGTTTATTACCGTAGAAATACAAACGTGCCTGTGGATTTACTCTATTGTATTCAAGATCTTATTCTACGTCATTTGTTTTGACCGTTCTAACTCTCGGACAGTACAATACTGTTGCCATGTATCAAAGTTCGGCACTCAAAAATGAAATGGGCGCAATAAAGTTTGATGAATCTAGTCTCGGATTTTGTGTTATAGGGAATTTTAAAAGTGGACAAAATAGGTATTGGATTGCACAGTATATGTAACCTAATTGAAAACTGAGTGACATTACTTTATATTTTTGATATGGACATCCGTGGTTTCTTCTGCGGATCGTCTTAGGATACTTCATCTTCGTACTATTTCGATGCATCAATTGTCATCCACCACTTATTCATTTGAAGCACTGTTTCTACTTATGTTTTTACGATTGGTGTACCTATATTCTTTATTTCTATAGTCCTGCAGGGACCAGTCACTCATACTCTCAAGCACTAGTCACTTGGGCCCTGAACCGAACAAGGTAACCCCGCCCCCCGGCTCCAGGCTTGTGCCGGTTATAAATCTGTCTTCGCCACATTGTTCCCCGTGAAGCGAAAAGTGAAGGTGGTGGCAGGATCAGATTTACACACGTGAAAGGCAGTCTCGTCAAGCGATACATGCCATTGGAAGCGTATTTTTAAGATAGTTCGTATTAGCAACACATTCAGATGCCGTTCCACTGGCGCTTTTCGCAGCGCAGACGGCGCGTCTTTTCCTCAACCGACAACTCACGAACAACCATCAACAACCAACACCTGCCGGTGGCGCGCGAATGTGTACGTTATTGTGGGAGCTATCGACGACGGCGGTGGCGGCGCCATTGCCGCTTGTGTAACGCGCTTATCAAGCGCCGATAACCGGTTTCCCGGTAGCGGTGATAACGACGGCGCTCGGCGCCAATTCACCCTCGCTTGCGGCGGCGTCCCCCCCCCCCCGCGCCACCTCGCGCGCGGGGGCGCGGCCCCTGTCGGGGGAGGGGGTTCACCGATGCACCGCAAACGGGGGAATCCCCTTGAAGACAGCGTGCGGGAAATCGGCTCGTGGGCAGCGGGTGACCGTTCCAAGCTCTCGAAGGCTGCTACGACGAACCCGAGAGGAAAGAAGGTAAGGGTGCATTGAACTCCAATGAACAACCCATAGGAATGGAACAATTTTGGCTATCGAAGGATGTCAGCTGCAAATTTAAAGAGGGAAAAAGTATTCCCCTACGATTCAGATTCCTAGCTACTTATTTGATTAATTGAAACGGCAAGGTTGTTCTATTATATTATGTATGATTCATTAAAATCGAAATATCGTACTCGATAGAAATGACTTTTCAAACGAATGTCAATCTTTAAATAATGACCCTTTTTATCATACTTCATATTTTCAAGCAAGATCTCTGAATATGTAAAAATAAAATTGCATCAAAAGTGAATTGTAGCAGATAGTCGTGAACATGCGGTCTACGTGGTTTTAACTCTGGGTTGTTGGACCTTGTTTCGACAAATGGTGAACTGTTTACTGCAAGTGTATCTTGCTCCGAAGAAGAATAGATTGTGTGACTGCCAAGTGCAGTTATTTTCGAAAGTTTTCTTATCCCCTTAACTTCTACAACATTCAAGAATACACTTATTATTCATATTGTGTTGTAAACAGTGTACCTTAAGAGATAAATCCCATAATCTTTTATTCATTGTTCCGTATAATCGGCATTGTAGATACATAGATACGGTGATATACTAGATGCAGTTATTACAATGAGCTTACCCTTGGGATCTTCTTTTATTTTACTTCGAATTAAAATTGCTCTCTCTCTCTCTCTCTCTCTCTCTCTCTCTCTCTCTCTCTCTCTCTCTCTCTCTCTCTCTCTCTTCATTAATACAGGTATCTTAAATCTCGTTATGCCCTTCCAAATATATCGTGGTCATTCAGTTAATTTATTTGACTGATAATTCTCGTCTTAAATAATATTAGCCACGTCAGAATAGACTAATGAATGGCATCCAGTCGCGTCCAAACCGTAGATCTTTACTTCGGAACTTACTAAGCTGAGTCAGCAAGACGGTATTTCCTCGTCACTTAAACGTAACTATCAGAAAATGGAAACCGCCTTTTAAACATCTCTGGAAAGTGTGCGACCTTGCTAATTGTTTTCGATGGGAAGCGCTCCAGTGCAGTCTTCACACAAATATGTTTGCTCTTTGGCTCTCGGTGTTTAATTAAGGGAGGTGTGCGCGAGCGGCGGAGATAAAGACGGCGGACGAGGAAGAGGTGGCGGTGGAGGCGGCAACCAAGTGGGTGGCGGCAAAACGGCGCTCCGAGTTGAGGGATTAGCGGTTGCACATTGCCCTGAGCACCATTAGAAAGGGGGCTGGTCTGCTGGTGGTTAATTCTAAAATGGAACTCCCTGCGGAGGAGCCGCTCGAGTGGTAAGCTACACGCAAGTGGATGAAAGTGACACCCGGCGGTGCGTCCAGACGTCCGAGGCCTCAACTTTCAGAGAACGGCACTTGCTGAAAGAGACAACCGTTATTTGGGACAATGCTTGTCAGCCTACTTAATGACTCATTTCTCTGTCTGTCACCGAAAATAATTCAGTGGGACTCACGCCTTTATTTATTTGTTAACTTTTATTTTACTATTGACAACTTGTAGAATTTTCGTTTATTCTTGTACAATGCTTTAGAGAAAACAGTGATAATATAATAATACATTTTATTACCATTACGTTATTAATACTATATTTAGTATTATTTACTATTATTATTACTATTAATATTATTAGTAGTATTATTACTTTCTTTTCTATTATTTTCAATTTTTTAGGTAGTCGTGTGTTCTTAAAACTCCTTCTTTCCGACTATTGTCTTTAAGGGATTTGATTAAAAAAATTACCATATTTCATCGCGTTCGAAGTGCATACAATATATCTCATTGTACTCTGAGTATTTTTCTAAGTATCTGTATTCTTGAATTCGATCAACTCATAGAAAAACAATGGATTGGATTTCAGCAGTCTTTCGAGACGCGTTTATCAGTTTCGCAATTCTTTATTCAGCGGCCTTTACCAATAGAAAATCCCTGCACTCGAGAATCGAGAGCGGTGACGAAGACGTCAAATTTGGTGAGAAAGAGGTGGGGGAGGGGACGGAGGAGAGGATGCGGCCGAAGAGGCGGCTTGATAGAGTAGTTTTCCCAAGAGTGATAAAAAGGAGTCGGAGATATCGCAAGACTTTGCTCCGGAGACCTCACGAAACGCGAAGTAGACGGGCGATAACGTTGTCTCTTCGACTGATGTTTCAGATTGTTTTTAAAAATCTCCTCAATCGCGTTTCAGTTTTGATAGCACTTCCTTTTGAGTCGTGTAATCATGTTGACTTTCAGGGTCATTCGATTCGGATTGGTGGGTGGATAGTATGCTGATATTAAAAAATCTTTAGCGTTCATCGGTGTGTCTGAAGTATGCGCTGGTAAGTTATGGTTCCTGTACGTATACGGTCAATACTTAAATAAAGTTACACGCTACAGGACTGAAGAACTACGAGTTAACTCTGAAGCTGCTATTGTGTCATCATTTTTTCATGGAGTTTATTATTATATTTCTTATTTTTTTAATATTTTCTGAACAAACATTAATTTAAATATATTTATGATTTGGTTTAAATTCGTGACTTTCATTGGTTTCTGAAACATTTGAAACGCTGAACGCAATTTGCATAAAGCGAAATAAATTCTAAAACCGTTTGCCACCTGCAGCGGGCACCTGCCTTGTCCACATATTAGGAGACAGGGATGGCGGAAAACCTTTCCGGATATTATCCCGTCCTATCAGACTTACAGGCAAACCCCGAAATAAATGGTAACGATATCTTTCGCGCCATCACCTACCACGCAGCTGCGAAAACAACTCTTTAATAAACCGGTTAAGCGATTTCTCTGTGGTGCGCGCTTCTTGGTACGCGGGAGGTAAACGGTGACTAATTTCAAGATAGAAGCAGGTGAAACTCGATGTCATCCATGTGCTGGTTAGTGAAGGAGCGTGGAACGTCCAGCTGGTAAACAAGCCACATTGATACCGAACTGACGAGAGGATGCCGCGGATTGCCTACCTGAGTGTTTGATATCTACTGCTTGTAAAAGTAATAGTGTCGTTCTCACCAGGGGCACAATCATTCTTATTTAGGTGCTTCATGATTTCCACACACAGAAATATTCAAATCAAGGAAATTATACAAGGAAAGTTTCCCAGGAACATGCTTAGGAATCTTTGAGACTGCTGCGTAAGTAAAGTTGGTCTTCATTCCATTCAGTTTGTTGATTCTTAACCGCAGTCTTCTGTAGCGCTGGTTTCGTAACATTAATTGATTTAAAAAAGAAAATGATTATGCTTTGGAGGAAACGGACAATTTGTTTCTATCTATCTATCTGTCTATCTATCCATCTGTCTATCTATCCATCTGTCTATCTATCCATCTGTCTATCTATCTATCTATCTATCTATCTATCTATCTATGTATGTATGTATGTATGTATGTATGTATGTATGTATGTATGTATGTATCTATCTATCTATCTATCTATCTATCTATCTATCTATCTATCTATCTATCTATCTATCTATCTATCTATCTGTCTGTCTGTCTGTCTGTCTGTCTGTCTATCCATGCTATCTATCTATCTATCTATCTATCTATCTATCTATCTATCTATCTATCTATCTGCCTGTCTACCCATCCCTCTAACCATCTATTAATTTACTAACCATCATCTCTCTGATATTTAACTAACCATGTAACCGTCTCTCCAATGAATTGATTTATTTCAAAAACTTCTTATTGTGGCTCAGCGCTGGTGCGGAGGCGGCGGCGCTGGCCTCGGCATTGCTCGCCTTGTTTGTGCGCCCCGCGCCCACGTGGGCGCTTCCGAGCGGCCGTGGAGCGTCGCGTCGTCGTCGCCGTCGTCGTCAGCCGGGTCCGGGGCCGTCGCGTGACGAGGTGACCCCGATTTGCATGCAATGGCGCGGGTCGCACCCGCAGGCGGCGGCGGCGGACGCCGGGGCAACAGGTGGCCGGTGCCCTGGCAGGTGCTGCTGGCCCAGCCCAGTGCAGCGCGGCGCGGCGGCGCTGGATCACGACGGCCCCTATCGCGCTCTCGCTCCGTCCGCCTTCTCGGAACAGAGGGGAAACTTGTGCGCGGGCGCCGGCCCGATGGGGAAAGAGGAAGTTTTTGTACCTGGGAGGGAGTTCCCTCTCCCGGTCCTAGGGGCCTCGCCCAATGGAAGAAGCTGGCCTCGCGCGCTCAAGCTGCAGATTCTTTTCACACTCTGAGATAGTAATTCAAGCACGCGATGATGAGTTTGTTAAGTGGACCGTGGTGGATCCGGGGAATTGATCTTGGACACCACACTCCTCCCAAGTTAATTTTTAAAATAAGTTGTTTTTTTTTTCCTGCAGAAACTTCGCTGCTTTTTTCGGCGCACGATTATATAACTTTCTTTTCTTACGAAGTATCTCCGTGAAGGCGAGAAAGTAAAAAAAAAAATACTCAATTTAGTAAAAACAAGTAACGTATTCACGACATCACATTGAAAGAAGTATTCCCCGTATATACACTCGTTCCCGTTTCAAGCTGACAATCAAAAGTGTTGTCTTTAGTACCTAATTAAAATGTATTTATGGGTGAGGGGCTGTTCAACTGAATTCCACCCTCTCGGATATACTTTCTGGATCTATACTTTCTGGTCCGTTGCCCAATCGTAATTTCATGCCTTTTTACTATTATTTTAAGTTCTGAATCGATACTAATCAATATACAGAGTATACATTGTTTGTTCGGTGATATCGTACCGAAATCTTCTGATTTTTATGGTATCAACATCAATCATGGCTCCGTCAAGTTTTCGTTTCTTTCAGCGTTGACCTGTTGGGTCTACGGGCTTCCGATATCCGTCCCTTTCCGTAAAGTTGCAGTCTTCTCGACAACGTCTCTGGAAAACACCTTCTTTAAGATTCTGTAGAAGCGGAGGAGCAGTTTTGAAAATCTGTCGGATGCGGTGAAAAGATGGCTTCGTGGTGGTTTTAGTACCGCACTTCAGAGAAATTGAATGAAAGAAAGGTCTAAGAAAAAAGGGGAAGTCCCGCGGAGACCTTCCAACGGTGACTCCGTGGGTGGGGAAAAGGATTCCAGCGTATCTCATATCCTGAACAAATCTTGCGACATAGTATTAATTCCTGATTCACAAGGAATTTGGAAACTAAGCTTAGATAGACTGGAAGAATAATACACAAGTGATTCATTAAAGATTGAACTAAATGACTCTGTAAAGGAGTGCTGATACATTTCCCACCAACAAAAAGCTCTCTTTAAATTAATTGAAATTGTGCTCTAGTTTTTTTATTAAAGGGATATGTAAAAACTAAGTAAGCAAACGTATCACATTGTGGAGAGGGTTGGAAATGTGTGGGAAAAATTTGAAAAATAAGAACATTCCTAAAGACATTGTAAATAGTATATTATTTCACTTTTTTATGTCGAAGCAGATAGTCGCTGCGCCGATGTGAATAAATAAATTGTCTTAAAATGATTTTAGGTTCAAGAACGTTTGAAAAAAATCGAAGCAATTAAAGTACTCCCTATAGTTAGATCATTAAGCAAAATTAGAGTTTGTGGAAACGATCAATAACTGTATTACTGCATCCTGTTGTACTCCTTAACAGAGAACCGTGGTTGTGTAATATTAAATTACTTTATTACTGTGGAAGTTCCTCTCTTTGGAAATCCAGTCGCCCTTCAACATGCGCAATCGAGATGGAACCGTCATAATAGAGAAGCTGCGAAGTGCTTTGAAAGATACAATGAAAAAAAAATCGAAGTTATTCTTCAAATCGAACAATTTCTGCGTCGTATTTTAATGGGCCAAAACAGTCTCCATTGAACTGGTGTACATAATTTGTTTTCGCCAAGGGTCCTACGACTCGGAAAGAGAACACTTTCGTCACGTCACTCGCCCTGACCTTACAGCGTCACGCGACGAGTGCAGGCGCTCTCCACGACGCTAATCCTTTCGAGGGCTGTCGCGAGCTTTATGCTCTGGGTTTGGGTCCCGCCCGCTTTTGATTCCTCTCTAGTGATGGCAAAATTTACCAAAACATCAATACATCGGCGGTTGCATAGCATCGATATATCACTAAAGGGTTTTCGATGTCGATGAAAACATCGATGTTTAAAACATCGATGTTTTATAAATAATTATATTTATAGCGTAATAAACATGCTATTTCCTATCCATTTTTAATTACAGTGGGTAATGGGATATATTTTATTATTTCATTACCAGCATGTTAGTAGTATGTTAATACAAATTATTATCGAATGTAAAGAATAACATTAACAATAAATAATATCGTATTTCGCAACTTTACCCTTTAGTTACTTCCATTAATCCACCATCGAGGTAAAACCACCTAAAATTACCTCACATTGCACAGGCGAAATCCGCAACTTGATAAAGAGGATGACGCAAAACACCATTGTTGCTATGGATTGCTGCTACTCTTAGAACGCGCCGAAACCCCTTTATTTAAAAAAATTAAAATAATGAAATGGAATGAATGGATGTTTTTGCAACAAAATATCGATGTGAAGAAAACATCGATAGCAAAATATCGATGTTTCTGGTGGAAAGCGTAGATGTTTTGTAAACATGCCATTCCTTGTTCCCTCTCCCCGTGATCTTGGCGGGGCGGTCATTTTTTTGGCATTGGGGAATGCAAACGTCACAGCTCGTAGGCTTATGTGGCAAAAGAGGGAGCACTTAAATAAACTTTAACTTATCTCCTGGAAGTAGCTGGCGTTTTGGCCGACAACCTAAGGTTCATGTACGAACGGAATAGTTTCCACTGTCTTTTCGTCGATTGTCAGTCTTGCAGTTTTCTTTTCATTCATTCTCCCGTCCTCCGCAAACCACCTGTGGGCATGCGCTCATTTGCCTACCTACTCTTTCTGGTCGGATGGAATCCACGTGTTAGCGGTTGCATAGCATTGGAACAATAGGTCCCTTGTGTTGTTCGCATTTTTTAAACGATTCTGGGACATTGCGTGGGTTTGGAATTACAAACCGCACCTATTTTGGCTGGAGATGCATTATTAACATTATGACGTAGTGAAGGGGGCAGATGATTCGGCGTGTTTTGGGCTGGCGGTGGCCGTGCGCCCATGGTGGAAGAGAAAGGGAAGAGGTTGTTGGGAGAGGGAAGGGGAAGGAGAAGTGAAGAAGATGTATGATGGGAGAGGGGATGGCGAGAAAGTGAAGGGAAAAATGGAAGTGAGAAAGATGGAGGAAACTTCATCTTTGCACCAATTTTTTATTTAGAGTAATCGAATTCTTATTCATCTTCTGGTTCTTTTTCTTCTTCTTAGTAGATGTCTTTTTAGGTATGTCTTTCAATCGGATGTTCTCCATTACATCATTTTCCTTTTTTTCTGTATAGTTCTTCCATTTCTGTCATCATCGGGTTCTCCGTCTTTCATCTCCATCTTTTCCTATCTATTTTGCCTTCAATCAATATTTTTTCTGTCATGCGCCAAAAACATAACTGTATCCTTCTGCGTATTGTCAACATCAGTGTGGTCTCACAATTCATATAACATCCTTACCCATTAGTTCGTCGCTATTTCAACAGTTTACATTCCGTGTGATACGAGCTACATACTTGTGATATCTCTGTCTTGTCCTAGAGATCATCTTTCATTATTGTAGTGTGGTGCTCCAATAAAACTGTAGCTTGTGAACGGACGTATACATCAATCAAGGTTTTAGCGAAATTGAGTTATGCCTTTTCTTCCCTATCCCAATGTTCGAACCCCAACTATGTTGGTTGAAAAGAAGTTTAACTGGTGAAGAGCATCCAAATACGTATGTGAAAGAATTTCCCGCATGCTACGTTAAAGGATGGCCACCCCTTTTTTCTAAACCCACTTCTGTTTATTTTCCCTTGTACATGAAATTTTGATGAAAGACAATGTCGATCGAACAAATTGATTAACTAAGTTCTGAAAATATATTAATGTGTAAAGGCTTCATTAGTTCTATGTATTATATTACATATTAAAAATAAATGTTTTTCACGTAAAGTAAAGTGATTGATGGGGATGAGGGATTCAACCACGACGTAAATCTGCCTTCAGGCAGGTGACGCACTCGTGCACATACAACCAAGTACATACAGTTGTTGGTATTTGATATAACAACTTACTAGCAGTTAATAACTGCGATAATTATTTATTCTGCGTAATTAATGAATGGATTTGCTGGAGAATGAAATTTCACCCTGATGTAAATGACACTGGGCAATTTACTTCCTAGCAATTACAGAAAACACTATTGGAGACCTGTGTGAATTTTAAGACCATTTTCTTTTGTTCCTTAAACTTTCAGAACGGATAATGCCAGTTTTTTAATATATAGCTTTAATGATTCCTCCCACATTTACCACTTACCACTTCTCTCGTATATAACAACATAAAATCACGTACAAATCGTGAATGAATAGTCCCAAGTGTTATGTATAATTTTGCGAAGCACCTGCTCTCCACCTCGTTCGTGTCTGCGAAAAAGAATTGATGAAATGTTCTTCGCAGAAACTGTTAAAGAACAGAGCTCTAAATTCTATCTCGTTTCTGGGAAATGATGAAAAGTTATTTAAAAATAAGTTTTGCGGACATTTTTACCTTCAACGTGTTAAGTAAGCGAGTGAAAACACGCAAAAATGTTCTTGGTATTCATTACAGCTTTACGTCTTGAATAAAGGACTTATTTTCAGATTTTCCTCGCACAGGATCAACAGTATTCATTGCCGTTTGTTCTCCGAAGCCAATAACAGCAGGACAACATTCTCGGGTGAGATTGAATACGAGCTTTTCAATGCCGAACAAAAGTTTTAAAAAAGTTTAATTAAAGTTCAAACAATCACCATTGCGCGGGATTTCAAACTGGCGAATTAACGAGAAATTTTAAAATAAAAAATATATTCTGAACGTAATTAGCGATGGTAGTGTGGAAATTATTAATGCAGTTCACAATAATCGTTCACTAGCCAGTGTTTCCGGGACCTAGTTTGACACTATTGCCAAACAACTTTTTTGCCCGTTTTGAAATGGAGCTCTAGCTTTTGTCTCGATTATAAAATAATGTTTTTACATTTTAATGAAATTCTGTTGAAAACTGTAAATTCTGTGTAATTATCATGTAGAAAAAAATCAAAAGTCTTTTTTTGTGAAAATGTTAGGTTTTGAGCCTTTTTGTACATTCATATATGTTCGTGCTACTCAAATACTCTACCATTTATTACATCTGTAGATTAATAGCTGCTTGTAAACGTAAATGGAGCATTTAAATAATTATTTGTAAATAGTTAAATGATAACTATTGAATAATTGCTCTATAAAAACAAAATCTCGCGTGATTTTTAATTTTCGTAATTTGTCAAAATATCTAACGTGGGTTAGGTCGGCCTCAGCGCCCGTACTTTTCTGTCTACGTTCAATGCCCGGAGAGGTATGTTACATTTAATATCATCTGATACCTCAAACAATATACTACGTATTGAATAAAAGAAAACTACTGGTACTTTCACCGTATAACTTCTTCAAAAACCTTAAAAACAGTTTTTCTATAAGAGCTTGTAGTAATTGAAACATTAAAAAAAAAAAAAAGGTTAGTAAGGGTCAACTTTTTCATACCATCTTGAAGAGTAGATATTTTACTTTCATTTAAAGTATTTTTTGGGGTACTTCATCGTGGTCCATCAAACGAACACACTGCCTTAAAAGCAAACTTTAAGAGCATATTTTTCTACAAACAAAGGAGAGATTTCCAGCGAAAAATAGCTACGGATTGGCGTGTTGGACGAGTAAAAATGGAAATCGACAGCGGAGACCGTGACGCGCAGTCGGAAAGCGCAATCGGCGAGGCACGTCCCCACGTAGAGTGGTAAACCGGATCCGCGGCGTCACACAATACCCTCCGGTACCGAGAACGACTGTTTGCCTGCATTTCCGAGAATCCGTTGCACAGATAGACGCGTCCCTTCTCGGAAGTGCTGCCGCGATTATGCGGCAACAACTGGAGTTCAACACACTCGCCGCATTGCTATGGTGACCAAAGTGTACGTTCCGCCACGGATGCAACATCGACTACGAAACATCGATGACAGTAATACAGATACAGAAGGTGCATCGCGCTATGCAAACTCTGTTAGGGAGTTTGTGTACCCTCGAACGTCAAAGCACTATCGATCTTCTGCGCGTGCGCAGTTCAAGTTTCGCATCACTTTTGAGCATCTGCGCATGCGCAGAAAATCCATAGTGCTGTCCGCGTGCACAAACTCCCTATTATTTCGTCAAAACTATGGATGTATTTAAACGTCGATTTTTTTATAAGTATTTTAGTAAGCTATTTACGTTGGCCCAGGGGAGGATTTAATTTGATAGTGGCCATGATTATTAATGTAATTGACCAAACACTTGATAATAACAACAACAACAACAATAACCACTACAACAACAAAACTAAACCTGAAAACCTGAGCGATCAGGGTCATCTCAAGGGATCAAAGTTTCCTAAGATTGCCGAAGAAAAATGCTGGAAGAAAGGGGAGTTCCCATACTTACTGCACGTACGTTGACCGCCTCTCCGCGTCCGAAATACGTAGAAAGGCTTAGCCAGAAAATACGGGGCATCGGGGTCGTCTCTGAATAGTCTGTTCAATTATGGTAATATTATAAAGAGCGTTTGCTTTGCTCAACCATATGAACTGACAGCGGTTTTATCAGTAATTATTAGGAATCGGAATTTATTGTAATAAAAATTGCAAAATATGTACATACATATGTATGAATTAAAATGTGTGAATTAAAATGTAACGAAATTCGTTTATACTAATA